>JAQIVE010002233.1:0-20723 GCA_034698285.1 Sminthurinus bimaculatus | reverse complement strand
AGTCCGACTTTTGACTTTGATCGGATTTTGACCTTTTTTGACTTTTTGAAGTGGGGCACAATAAAAAATTCTCCTTTTTTTACATTCACTCACTCACTCACTCAATCAATCAATCAATCAACATTGACGTACTTTAGTTTGTATATAGTTTATATAATGATATTATTATAATTCATAATTCATACCATCTAACAAGTGCTTATGCACACAGACAGACAAACATTCACACTCATACACCGTTATATCGAGCTAAACATAAACAAAAAACATCACATATGATTCATTGATAAAAACAAGACAACAACTTACATTGTAATTTTACATAATAATAATAATATAATACTATTATTATGATATCGACTTGACAATTTATCTTTCTCAATAATTAGTTATGAATATAACGAATTGACACACGCTTTTTTCCTATCTATAATCTATACATATTACATTATAGACTTTATCCGCTTCTTTGCTCTCTCCCTTTGACAATAAGAATATATAATACTCGTAAAACGATATCTTGATTATACATATATATAAATACAACGTACAATAATAATATGTAGCATTTAGTATTTACACATTACGTGAGTTTGTGGATGTACAAGTAACATTTTAAAAATTATTATCTATAGTAATACATATATATAATATTACGATATATGATATGCTTATTTTATGTAATAATATTAAAACTTATACAATACATAACAAGGTAAGGATACACCGTACACGATACAATACAAGGTTTTTTTCTTCATCTGTCGTCTCTCTCGTCGTATAAGCTAAAATTATTAAGTTAATACTAAAACATTGCATATCGCTCTTTCCCTCTCCGATTCTTCCCCTTCTTGCTTCGTATATAAGTATGTTGAATAATATAACTTCTCACATCTAACATTCTTCAAATTTTCTAAAACCCGACTACACAAGTAACACAATGACAAATATGTACTTTGAAAAAACAAATGTTAAACAGTACATATATATACAACATTTAATTGAGTTAATATGTATGTATGTATGGATGTATGTATTACACAAAAAACATCAATTTAAAGTTAATTTTCGTCAACAGTCAGTTTACAATGTAATTAGTAACACATAGGTTATCTTTAATATCGTTGAACAAGGAAATGTGATAATTTTTACATAAAATGTAGTATTTTTCAAGTGATGTTGCTGAAGTTATTGTTGTTGGTTGTTGTTGGGAGTCCACCACACACGATGAATAAATGTGAAAGATATGTGATGTGTATTATGGACAATGATATATTAATTATAGAGTTTTAAATGGACAAAAAAATGTGTAGTCTGTAGAATTTCGTTTCAGGGTGAAAAGTTTCAGATCCTGATCCTCTTTCCCCTTCCATTTCTTTGGGATTAGTGTGTAAATTATGAAGATTACATGAACGTACCTACACATCTAAGCATATTGTATGACCTACAACAATGAAATAGAGACGCGAGGTTGTGAGTACATAGTACGCAGTGTATACATATATTAAACGTTACGTTATCTGGATAGGGTTTCAAGTTTAAAGTCGTAATATATTTAAGTGTGTGTATATGTGTGTACATGTAGTACTGTAGTATAGATATATTATGTGATATGGTTGTGGATAAAAGGGAAGAGGTTATTTCTGACTGTTTTGTTACGTGAGTAACATTTAAAAGACTATATACCACAAGAGCCGGTGTAACTTTATCCTTTTCTCTTATTTTATATAAAAATAAAAATACATGTACATACTATTTATGTATCAAGTATGGATATAGCTAGCCTTTGAAAAACGCCGTGTAAAACGTCATATTAAATATTAAGTGTATATATTTGAGTGTCGAGTTTGTAAATATCACATAACACATTTTTTTCATCACACTTTAAATGCTGTAGAATGCGGTAATACGAAATTTGATCCAATGAATTGACCACATAATGATATTATGAAAGTTGTAATTTTATCTAAGGAAATTTCGATACTTTCAGTGTGAAACCAATATCAACATTCTATTATCAATTCATTAATATGCCTTTCATAAATTAAAATTATCAGGATCAAATATCCACAGTGTTTTAAGTGTGTCAAGAAAAGAATTCAGGTGAAAATGCTCAAACTCTGAACTCTTTGACCTCCTGACTCCTGCTATAATGATTACATCAAACTCCTGATTATTTCTATTCATTATTTACATAATTCTATTGTGGGATGCAGGAAAACATGAAAAAATTCAAAGAATAAAACACCAGTTATTATTTTTATGTGTGCAGAAAATGTTCTGGTATTTGGATTTTCATGACGATTAAAGGTTTATATTCTCCAGTAGATGTGTGAATACTGCAAGATTTAAAAGAAAGAGCCTGCATAATATCTTGTCAGCTAAAAGCATAGTTTATAGATAAATAATGTGTAGTTGTATAATGTATAATGAGTATATCAGTAGCCTAAACCCGTATAAGACAGCGAGACAAAGCGATCCTTTAGTTCTAGTACACATCATAGTTAATAAATAGTGAATAGTTAGTTGCCTACAAGGACAACGTCAACTCGACTAGGCTCATCATTCACCATTCATTGACCATGTCAAACTGAAAGTAAAATTACAGAGTCCACCACACACACCAGACCAAACCAAACCAAAATCATGAACAGCCAGTATACACGCAAAATAAGATGAGAAAAAAACTAAGCTCAGCATAAAGTTAAAAAAGTAAACGTCAAACGTCAGACGAAGAAGAAGAATAAGAATGAAAAAAGTCAGGACGTCGTTATCATTCTTAATTCTCATTCTTATTCCTAAATAATTGTGTGTATAATATGTGCATTCAAATTCAAAGTCTGCCTACCTGTTTTTCTCTCACTCCCTCTCTCTATTTCTCTCTCTCTCTAAAGAGATTCCAAGTTAATTAGATGATAGACGAGATGGAAACATGACTTGCATCCATTTTGACTGGGTCATTTACTTTGCACTGAGCCGGCACGTTAACTAGTATTAAACTCCACATTTTTATCATTATTATAGTCTCGTTGACCAGTCACCAACAGGCTAAAATAAAACGTACTAACTGGCCACTAACCATGAACCAAGAGTCAGCCGATGCTGATTATAAACGCTACTTCTGAATTCCGTGGCTACTGAGCATATACATACACATACATATGAAAATCTCGGCCGATTTAAATACACGATACACGATACATAATACACCCTCTCCTTCGTGGCCTCCGTTTGTGTTCCTTTGACCACATGGCAAACCGGATGTGCATAAAAACTACGTTTCTTTTTACATAGTCTGCCGGCTAATTCCTTTTATTGCACGCATTATATTTATATAAACTGCTAATGAGTTGATTAGGTTGTATAATTGTAAACTCCTGTATGTACAAAAAGCTTTGTTTTCTTCTAGACATCGATCTGGATTCTTTTCCTGCCTTGCATTTATTGTATAAAACTATGGTGAGGAGAATAATAAATAATACCAAAGGTTTACACGTCATCTATTCCGATTCAGCTTCACAATATAAAATAGGTATGTATGTATATGTATTATAATAATAATCCATTTTATTGCCCATAACACAGTACAGCATATACTATGGACATAGCCTGTGAATCTGGATAGGATGGCGATGACGATAGCGATTCTCGTTAATAAATCTATGGAGGTAGTCAAACTGTTCATTGTCGAAGTTGCATGGCCATTAGGCAAAAATATGTACATACTACATATATACATACGTATGGATAATAAACTGGTATAGTAAATGACTTTGGATTTGATTGGGTGGTGATTGGCGATGACCGAGAGAATTTACCGAAAATCTAACTAGAAACCAGATACCTAAGCTATATACATCATACATATACGTACATACTACATACATGTAAAATATAAATGGTCTTGTGTTTTGTAACTTGACAAGGCAATTTTCTCAATTACTAAAATACACACGAATATTTATGTTCCCTAAAGTCTATCTACGTACTCTATCTCGCTTGTCTTGGAGTATAAGTTGTAAAGTTGAGGCTAAAAGTGTGTAAACGTGGTATGTATATACACATAATACATACACAGAAAGTTCTCTCGTTTCCAAAATTGAGCGAAAATATTATACTTCGATAATTGAGGAAAATGGAGAACGTTCGCGTATTTTCTTTACACTAATAGTAAACACTAAACACTTTACAATACAACAACATAAACGTATCCACTGTTTGTTTGTTTGTTTACAGTTGTCATAGACTATCTGCATGTATCTCTATACGAAAATATGTATTTCGTAATTCTAAGAATGGAGCGAAATTGGACGAGTCAACGAGTGTTATTTTACCATTTTGTCGAAATAAAATAAGTGATATGACGCAGAGGTAGAGGCAAATTAGAAATATATGTATGCCAAATTATAATATCGATATCCATCCAATCATCTACAAAATTATAAAAAACTACAGCGATGGAAAATGGGCAGTTATTCTTTAAAATTTTCTTTTTCTTCCCTCAATTTTATCCCATAACTTTGTTACTGTTGATGTCATCATTATAAAGAAGGGAATTTTACACATTTTAGAAAGAAATTTGGAAAATATACACACATACATAGATAATATACATATAACATATGTATGTACATTTTAAGATTGTGTAAGATGTGTGCAATGTACACGTCTATTAAATGTGGGTTTTATTGTACGTTGTGTGTTTTTGATTTTTCTGTGTGTTTGTCGGCAGTTTGTTTGTCTGAGACGCCGGCCACGCTCTAGCTAATAATATAAAAGAAACGGCTCCTGTGGCACTTTTCCATTGAAATCAAAAGCAAGAGTAGATATATGTAGTGTAGAGGGTAGAAAGAAAAAATAGAAGGAAAAAGAGAGGATTCCTCGTCCATGTTGGATTAGCCCCAACATCAAACTAACTCAGATTACTTCATCACGTTTGTCTATCGTTCGTTTTCATTGTGATTCGGCAGTAGTTTACAATTTACTCAGAAGTCTCACACATATATACGCACATAGACACACACATAAACAGATTCTTCTTCTAAACACTTTTCAATAGACAATCGGAATAAACTAAACTAATGGACGTGGAGCGGAGAACAATATAATATATTATCTATATTATATCAAATACCAAGTACAAGATTTTTTCCCCTCATCCTCTTCAAATTATCGTTATGCATATTATAGATAATGTACTAACATGAAACATTCATCATACATACATGTATAATGTATAGTGTGTAAACGGTTATATAATAATACAATAAAACATATACAATATACAATACATTATATACGTATATATATATATATATATGTAAGAGCTACGATTGAGAATGACGCTCCGAGCTATAAAATAAAATACTCGTCCCGTCTTTTGTCTCGAGAGTATCAAAATCTGAAGTATTGGATTCTTTTTCCCTTTCCCCTTATCTTATTATCTTATGCATGTTTGTATGTGTATAGTATGTATGTATGTGTGTGTAAGTACGTATTTACGTATTGTTTTGTTATTATTATGGAATATTTATGTGATGGTTTGTTGTGATGGTCTAACAACTTGCAATATTTATGATGTGAGTCCGAACAACAATAATAATAATAATAATGATTGTTATAAGAGGAACGAACATTTAGCATGTTGATGATGTTGAACTAAATAGTTTAAATTCATACAGAGAAATGATCTTACACCGGAGTCATAAAAGTTGTGTATGATATTTAACAGTATAGTATATTAGTCTCTATTCTATAGGTATGTCTAAATTCTATAGAAAAGTGTGAACTTGGTGGACGAGATGCATGTGCATATACATACATACAAATAGTTGTTTGGTAACCGCTGATCCGTTTTAGGTTTCCTTTTGATGTTGAAAAAGAGAGAGACTTGTTAGTGGGAGTTGAGTAGTTGATTTACGTAGTTGAGTAGATATACATATAGTTGCAGCTGACATATTTGTACCAGGAGGATTTTTGTGCATCATATGTATATATGTTATATGATGTAGTTTCATCAAGGGTTCGAAGGCAACGTAGAAGACGAAGAAGCAGAAGCTTTGAGCTTTTGACGACAACGACGAAGTTGAAGGTTGAAGGAGGGAGTCTGATGAGAGATAGCCTTCCTTAATGTCCTGAAGGAGGAGATTCAGATGTGAGGTTAATCGGCGAGTGAGTTGACGACGAGGGGGAGGGGGAGGAACAATGATAAGTAGCGGCCGCGGCGGCTGCGGCGGAACTCATGTCCATCTGACTTTGAGCTCGTTTCTTTAGCAGTCCCAAGTCGTGCGCACTCTCCAGAAAAGACTTTAGAAAAAAAACAGAATGAAACTAATGTAAATTCATCATCTTTACCTATGCTATCGAACTTTATTGTTGTGTGTATCCTAATTTGAAATTTTACTTTTCGTCGTCTAAACTAGTCTGTTCTAAATTAAATTGAATTTCGAAAATTCTAAGAAAACTTTCGTCTTGATAGCCTTTTGGCACCTACAACTACTCTAGCAAACATACTTAAGAATTCCTTTCCCTGAATTAGAATGAAGCTATTTTATTTTAAGTGGAAAGCCTAAATTATAATTTACTGCAAAAATTCTTTGGGGAATGAAAAACAATTAAAATTACCTTATGATGAGATAGGATCTTTGCCGATTCTACGTCCTATAAAAATGTAAAATCAAAAAAGATAATTGAGTGAAATTTTATTTAAGGTAATATTTAAATCTCTATGAATGAAAAATGGTTCATTTTATAAAAAAATGGGATCTAACATGTCGGTATAAATAATATGTACAAGTATTACACGACATAATATCATCAATAATCATCGTCAAGCTGAGTGAAACATATTTAAGTACAAGTCCTAAGCTAAAAACTGTGTTGACTATTTCATGTTAAATTACCTTCTTTAGCTCCTCCATGTCGCGTTTCAATTTGGCTCTTCTGTTTTCTATAAAGTAAATTTAAAATACACAAATATTAGTCTCCTAGTAAAATGTTTTTAAAGCAGGTTATTTTCAGATGTTTTGTTTTTTTTAATCTTTAAAAATTTGTATAGATCACTTACGGAACCATGTGATGACCTTGATGAATTAAAACATGAAAAGAAACAAAAAAAATACGAAAAGTCCAGATTATTTAATGCCTAAAATTTCATCTCAAAATTATTTGTTCGTAAATCGAATGTTCAAAAAAAGGGGGAGAAAGGATGGAAAGAACAGGAATAATAACAATAGAAAATGGAAAGATGAGATGAGCATGCTTCCAAAAATCAGTATGGCAGGAGACATGATGAAATTTAAAAACATAAAGTGGATTTGACGGGTCGTTGTTTGGCTGACTGGTTGGTTGGTCGGTCGGCTGCTGGCTGGTCCAAGCTTTTATTTTTCTCATTTATAGCCCATTCATTAGTCCCACAAGTCGAGGAGAAAAAATCTAGTCTCTAAATAGTACAGGACTTTTTTTGTCTATACACTATACACGAGCACAAGCTGGCAGGCTGCACTTGTTTTATCTTTGTTTAAACGGACACTTTGAACACCGTATTCACTTTTTTCTTTCCCCCATTTAAATACACATAAAAGGTACAAAGATATAATATATTTTTTCTCCTTGTTTTTCCACCTCTTCTCTATTTTTGTGTCATCCATTCACCTGAAGGATAAATACATATAGAAAGAGCGAGAGAGATAGAGAGAGGGAGAAATAAAGAGAGAGAGAGAGAGAGAGAGCAGGTGGAAGATTGAGGAGCTTGAAAATCTCAATTACCACTTGCCTTCTCCTTTTTCACCTCTTTCATCTTTCTCCACAAATGCCTGCCTCTCCAGCACCTTTTATAGTATCTCGGTCAACACATTTATCGCTTATCACACATATGTATGTAGCTGCAATCAAGGTTTGTCTCTCTACACTCTCCACTCTCCACATTATTTATATATAATTTTCTCCAGGCCAAACTAGCAACTCATCATAATCACAACCGTGCAAAAGAGAAAGAGGAGAGGGTGAAGCATAATACATGATAATATTAATAATAACCGCATACGGTGTAATTTGATAGCTAGATATATGTATTATGTATGATCATATTATATCATGTATATGTGAATCGGCAGTTTAGCTCTCTCTCCTCATCTATCTTCACTTGTTTTTCGTCCTTCTACTTTTCCGCCCGACCTTTGAATTATTATTATTTTATTTAGCGGCGGTTAATATACTTTTTTACATCATAATATAATGTATGTTTCCAGTGTTTAGCGTTTTGAATTCGGAATAGTAAGAATAATGGAAAAAAATCGAGTTGGCGTATATGTAATACGTAATACATATCTGCATGTACATATATTGAACATGCAAATGATTAGGCAGACCTACTGTTTTGACTGTGAAATCCGTTTCTATAGGCGTTTTTCCCTTTTACCATATCATTGAACCTGATTTATCATCATCAATATCACGTTACGTATTCTGATAGCTTATTGGAAGGAAAGGAGCGAGAGGCAAGAAGGGAGAAAGAAAAGTTCGTGTAGAGAAAATATCCCTTTGTTATTATTATTATTATTCAGCATGCTTTGTCTTTTCCTGTTTTATCGTCTTTCGTTTCTCACAACCCTTCTTCGCTGTTTTATTCTACGTGATAATTCATGAAAAATCAAAGCCAAAACCAGACCGTTTGCGTGACCTTGAAGAGGATCCACTGATTTAAATATAAATACAGTAATTACACACTGCAATTGAAGGGTTTTGAAGGATTGAAGTTGAAGGATTCTAAAGTTTTCTCATCTTTTGGGATAATCTCGAGTTGAAATGATAATTGATATTATATACTACTGGGGAAAAAATTATGTTTGGGAAAAATGGTTTTTGGAGAAGATTTAAAAGCTGTTTGATTTTTTTAAATATAGGTAAAAAGATAGGGTGAAAGCGTGAAAAAAAATCGAAAGATTTGAACAAAAAGGTTGATATCATGATATAAAATACTGTTTATTTTTTTACTGTATAACTCCATAATTACAACATATAAATTACTACTTACTTGGGCGTTACTCAAGCCAAGGTTGGATGCGATATCGTCCCTATCAGCTGGCGACAAGTATTTTTGGTATAGAAATCGTTTTTCTAGCTCAAATATCTGGTGATTAGTAAAGGCCGTCCTTGACTTTCTCTACAAAACAAAAACATCAACACGATTAATTTTCAAAACATTTTATAGTTTAAACATTTGAATTGCATAAATACGTCAAAAGAAAATATTTTAAAATTTTTATAATATTACCTTCTTCTTTGGTGGTTGTCGGGAATTAAATAGTTGATGAGCATTTCCTTGACCTCCAATTTCTACAAAATAGAAAAAAACCATGTTTAATTTGTAATACGAAATACATAATGTATATAATTAAATTCTCATGGACATTCTATTCGGCATTTCCCCCGTTTCAACATTATCAGCCATAATATGTAAGTCTAACTTACATAACAATAGTAAAAACGACAGAAAATAAAGCTTTCGTCTTCCTTACTCAAGTTATCAATTACAAAAGTCTCCACTAAAAAAGGGCTAATGCAATAGAAAATTCTCCTAATTTTTCTGCATTATCTTAAAGGATTATATAATTACTAGACAAATACATACTACATACACTCAGACATTGGACAAAAAACTTGACTCATAAGAGTACACAGTAAATATATTGCAGGGGAGTAATCTGCATCCGAGTATTCGTCGTTAATGTTCTGTGACCAAATTATATTATGCTTCTTTGTTTCTATGTTATGACTTTTGTGCACTCTTGTGCACTCTACTTTAGTGTTGCAAGTATTATGAGTTGGACAGGATTGGATTGGCTTGAATTGGACTGGACTGGAGTTAAATGAATGAACAATGCAAAACATTTTTAATTCTATCGCATATCACGTCGAGAACAGGAAGACGTCGGAGAGATGAAAGAGAACGATAAGGTGTATATAAAAGGAGAGCGAGAAAACATTTCACCAACCAGCGAGTCAGCCAGCCAGCCATTCAGCCAACCGGCCCAAATGCGAGCACAAACACACATTATAACTTATAACACATTATATATATAAAATTTAATGGGAAAGCTGGACTATGGACTAACACTCAAAGGGAACCAAAAGTGTGCACTGTACACTGTACACAGTGAACAATCAGGATCGAGCATTGAGTTCGGCCAACTTTTTATATACCTCGAGTCTTGATTCGGATCCTTTCTGAATGTAAATTAGGAAAAGCAAATGGAGGCAAGTTCATAAATGGAAATAAAATCCACAAATCAACACTTTAAAGTCCAAATTACAGTCAAATTAACTGAACAGAAAATGGACAAATGGAAAAGTATTACTAATTCTGTATGAAAACCAAAAATCAAGTTGGAATCTAGGCGCTGGCTAAATGGGCAATTTAAAAATCTATGCGTTTCTCAAACCATCCTGTGTAAATTCTCAAAATATACATTACATATAAAAAAAGTTTTTAGACGCATAATGCTTTTGAGTTTAAAAAGTAAAAAAAACATAATGCATGAACATGGGAAAAGGAGAAATTTCAGCATTCGAATATGAATTTAGAACTACATAAGTAAGTAGGTAGTACAGCTCCAGTGTGCCCAAATACGGGAGAAACAGAGAGGCAGAGGGGAAGGAGAGAGAAAGATGGACGTAAGCAGGAAGACGTCCATTTATGATGACGAGTGACTTGCATGCAACGCACATAAATTGTACATTGTATACATGCCTACATATATATATATATATATATATATATAGAAAAAGTAGTGAAAAATATGGCTGACGCATAATATTCTTCTAATAATGTTTTTCCTCGTTTGGGAAAAAGTTGTCGAGAGCACAACAAGTCTAAAGCTTACATACAGTAAAAAACATACATGCACATACATATTGTAAATAAAAGAAACAAAATGTTAAGGGAGCTCCGACTTTTGACCTTCTCCGCTGTCCTCCCTCTAACAACGACTTGTACTGGGTAACCCGAATAAATATGTAAGGGATATTGATGTACCATAAAAACAAAAACTACATTAATATCATCCTCATCATTTTTTGCGGAGACAAACTCTTACTTCAAATTTAACTTTTTCCTGATCCATGATTGATACAGCCATGATTTTATCCAATTTACCCTATTATGATTCTTCTAATGATGATAGGGAAACGGGGATCTTCATCAGCTTAATGCGGAACCGAATATCAGATATCCACACACAATTACGAAAATTCTTCCCCTTCTTCCTTATCCCTCAATGAAATGAGATACTCTGTAGTTTTTCGGCAGTTTTCTATTTTCTTAACAAAGTACTACAGTAATAATAATATGATCAAACCATAATGACTTTATAATAAGGAACTTTTCAAGAGGGAAAACTATACAAATTAATAGGGAAAGTCAAATCGATAATTGTGCAAACTTTGTAATGAGGTAGTGTATGTACTATGTACGTATATGCAATATGTAACTAGTAACTACGGTACATTTCTGCAGTGTACATAGTACACAGTATATTTGCGGAAGAAGTTGACGTCGAACGTCGAATGTTGATTTTGAATCAAATTAATTGCAGGGATCGACTAAATCAATAAAGCAAAGAAAATATGTTTGATTTTTAACGGTTTGTAGGGTTGTTTGTACATTCTTTTGGTTTCGTTTTACGAGGGGGAGGGGGGCGTTTGCTCTGCTGGGCTGGCGTATACGTTTACGATGACAAGTTTTATTTGCTCTGTGCATGTACATATGCATGTATGTATGTATAAGCATTGGTTTTGCTCTTATATATACAACATAATATAGTATAATATAATATACACACATCATAATTCGATTAAGGAGAGGTTGAATAAACGACGGAGCTATGTATACTATGTACATATCGATTTGTGTCAAGTAGATACGTGAATACGTGTCACTCCTTGTCACACGACACAATACAATATCCAACTGCAGCTCAACAGAAAGGAGAATGTCAAGCCGGAGTGAATGAATGACTGAATCGTTCTTTCATTCCTCCAGCCAATTTAGATATCACTGGATTTTTTTATTATTCACCAACTATCAACTATGAACTATAGATACAACATGGAAACACACACACGTCTATTTTTTTCCCTTTATATTGCTACTATCAAACAATTTCGTGTCAGGTTTTATGTGCATATCTTTCGTCGGTAGTTTGGCCGGAGAATAGATAAATAACTGAAAGTGTATACAGTATACAGTGCACACAATTTTTTTATTGTACTCCATTCAGTCAATCAGTCATTCATTCACTCAGACTGAAAGGTCTAATGACATTAATACATACATATTTACATATGTATGTAAATACGTAGAGACACGTCCGCAGCATAAAAAATTGAAATGTCTATTTACTACCCATTTTTTCATCGAACCGTATTCAATTTTTTATGTTGATGATCCAAAAATCTAAATCTAAACTGTTTTCTTTAAAACGTAAGTAAAGGTTAACGCTTTTTGAACAAATATAATTTTTTACGGTTTTCCAAAAGTAGTAAAAGAGTATAAAAAGTAAAAATATCGGAAAAACCTGCTTTAAAGGAAATAAGTTAGCATGTGCATGCGAACAGGCTCAATTTTACAGTCTCATTAAAGTCCTATTATTATTATTATTAGTATTATCACGAAAAAAACTGTATGCACATAAATACATACATCAAAGCTTGACTCATAACATTAAGTATCAAGTTGTCGGTGGCCACAGTCATTTCCTTCCATTTCTCCTTTCTCTCCTTTCTTCTTTTTCATCATAATACACCCCTCCGTCTCAAATTTTCTTTGTATATTATGTACATTCAACATTCAACTGAGCCACACAGAAAAAATCCGATTATTATTACTAGTATTATTATTTGTTGTTGTTGATGTTGTGCTTTGTCCTTATTATATTGGTGGAATTGAGCCAGGTTGAAAGGAGCCAATGGTCAGTTGTAAATTGATATGAACATTGTTATGCTGTGGATTTTTCCCCATCGGAAGAAAAGGGAAAGGTTCACGTCTTCCGTCTTTCATCACTCTTCATCAGACAAACCAATACACATAATATGTATGTACATTAAATGAATACACAAAATACAAAACCAGGCCTGTCATACATACAGTACACAGTATATAGGAATAAAGGAACAGTGAACAAGTCAATAATAGACTTTTTAGTCTGTGTGATATGAAGAATGAATTTCTGCATACCTCATTTCAATTTCCCTCTTGACATAATATACAATGTTTATTCACAGTGTAACAGCTCACTGTATATTACTATGGTACATTCAATATACATGCAAGGAATACGTATGAAGAAAAGAAAAGTGACGAGGAGAGAATAAAAAGAGAAAACGGGGCAAGTTGTTATCACACATGAGAAAAAAAGAAGGGAGCGAGGGCCAATGTTGGTAATAATATGTCAATGTCTCGACGACACAAATAAGTACATATCCACAATGTTAGACTGGACACAGTAAGAAACATGTATATGTATAATATGTATGCATGGTACATAAGCACTGAATTGGAGTTGTCCACCTCCGTATCATATTTTATTATGTTTCGCTCACCAAATGGGGAAAAGTAATAGGAATAATAAGAAGGAGCAGAGGAAAGGCTGACCAACTAACAACTAACACCCAACTCATTCCTTCTTTCTCCATGTATTTTGTCAAGTTTGTATGTACTTACGTACGTAGTATGTACACAGTGATAGGGATATGTGAGACCGTGCGGAGAATGAATGAATGTCGTGTCAATAATCCGAGAGCACTAAACATGTCGTGGTAACTCAAGCCGAGCCCAAGCCAGTTTCTTCACAGCAGAAAGCACAAAATACATAATGTATCCGTCCTATTAGTTACATTTTACACTGGACTAAACTGAATTGGATTTGCCATCATTATTATTATTATTGTTACTACTACTACTATTTACTATTACATAATACTGCTGCTACTATACTATTATTATTATGACGATGTTTTGCAGCTCCTAGTTTGTTCAACCAATTTACAACTTATGTATACTGTATACTCATGACGCAGCTTGACACAGAAATTCATGTGTACATATACAGTTATACACACACTGCTTTTCACTTTCAGCCTTTTCCTTTCCTTTCCTTCACTTGCTTTGAAAGGGAAAGAAAGTTGAAGGAAAATGTTAATTTGCATCCTTGCTTTGAGCTCAAATTCGTTTTACGTATTTTTGCTTTGTTTTAGTTTTATTTTATGCTTGATTTTTTGCATTCTTTGCTTTACTCAAAATTTTGTGAAAAAGGCTTTTAAATTTTTAATAAAATACTTGCATAGTATAAATAGAGCAATTTAGTTTTATGTATAGGCCAATGTAAATGTGTCTACGTGTATCTGTCCCTATTTAAGGGTAATTATCCGACTAACTACTTTCCAAATACGTATAATGTATCTATGGAGTGAGAATGGAGACAGGAGCAACCATTGGTGTAGATTGGTTCGGTGTAAAAGCAAAAGAGTCAGGTGGTGAATGAGCCGAGGATAAACAAAACAAAGAGTCCACATATTATAAGCACAAACAACGCAACACACGCTAATACACTTTCATCCGGTGGTATGATATGATATTACAGTAGGTAAACACGTTCAATGTACAATGTACACGTACATACATACAATATATAATACAATGAGATACAAAGGGATGCAGTCTTTTTATACACATATTATCTTGCAGTATTCAAGATGGTGGCCTTCAAATTTCAATGGCTTGTCTGCATCAAAAGGGATAAACTCTACACTGTACAGTGTACACTGTAATATATACAATGCTCGTGCTCCGGCTCGTTAGCTTGTTCCTATAGGATACGATACGATATGATATGATTGACCGTATATCTATCTAAAAATTCTGGGGATGATTAGCATAATGATGATGATAATACATAGTAAAATAATAATAATAATAATCATATACATAGCGAAGACGACGGGGAGAGGAACAAAAAGCCGTGTAAATGCAAATGTTTGTACAGAATACAGAAATCCACAAAGACAATCGCCCACCCGCAAAATAGAGGGAACGAGAGTAAATTTGCCCCGAGACATTACGCGTTTATGCTTTGAAAAAATTTGCGAGGAAAAAAGCCGAGTTGTCGTGCTCTTTTCTTGAGATTTATTTTTTGTTTATCTATACGTATAAGGGAAAATGTCTATTGTTATGTAATATGTAATATGCAGTACATACTACATACATGTTTGGTAGATTTGTGTACTCTGTATTGTATGTAATGTATACAAAGTATGACTTATATTTGATTCCTGTTTATGCACGAGGATAATTTTCTTGCTCGCATGTCCAAGTTCTACTATGGGTAATTGTATTTGTAATAGTCGTCATTGAAATGAAAAGGAAAGAGAGGAAGATGAGCCTAATTTTGATTCGATTGACTGTGAATTTAGTCGATTAAAGAGGATATCGACGAGTCGGTCGGTAGATTCACTCGATCTTGAATCGTTGGATCATCATTGAGTTGAGTTGAGCGGAGCTGAGCTGAGCTCACTTGTTGTCGAGTCTTTGTCTAGTCGAGAGTGGTGTTCAAAGCGTTCAAACGATGCCGACGGACGGCGGCTGAGGCTGAAGACAAGCCGGGAGAAGACATTAAATAGTTACACCTGAGGGGTCAATTATTATTTGACTGCGGCTGTAGCAAACTAATCAAGAGAGCAGTTTATGTAAACGTGTGTATGTGTACTTTTTCTTCTTATTCTTCTTCACCTTCTTCCTCTCTCCGTCTTCTTCTGTATTCTCTATACTGTATTTTTCAGCCGTATATATATTATACATACTTGTCTCAACACAATTACCCCCATTAGAATCTACATGTTTTACCCTGTAATAAAACGTTACCCGCCTACATCTCAAACTGCCGCTGCGGCTGAGGAGGTGATTCTCTCCTCTTAAGTTGTTTTATTCATCACACATTACGCATTACGCAAGTATCCTTTTCATTCCTTTTTCGACTATGGGATCTTAGGCAAAGGCACAGGGAAAATCTCCACACTTTTCGACTCTCAACCCTAATCTATGGATATATATATAAAAGCGTAGACCCTTTTCATCATCTTGTATCAGCGGTCCACATACTTACATACATACTTAAACGTTTCCTCGTCACGTAACAAAAAGACAAAAGTCAAATATACACATATTTTTAATTTAAAGACATTTTCTCGAAAAGCCTGGCCTTTTAGTATACATAGTTAAAAACACTTTGTTTCTATTTATATAAAATCAAAATTTTGTGTACAGGCTAATAAAAACAAAAACTTTAATATGTAAGAGATCTAAAAGTGTTCTTGTAATGTATTTTTAACTTTAGCTGTAAATAGCTTGACGATTGACGATGAAGCAACAACTGAGGAAAATACAAAGTCAAATTTAAATGTACAATGTGCATATTACATCGTAGAACATGAAAATGAGAAGGAATCAATCTGTATTTGTAGGGTGATTTATGGAGAGGACGGATCTAGCCACGGATTGAAATGGAGAACGATTGAAAATTGGATACGGGAAAAGGCCAAAAAAGCGAGAGAGAAAGAGAGACCCAGCAGTTGACAGACTCAATTGAGAAATATTCCTCATCACTTCCGACGGCCGACTTTTATTGTGTTTGCTTTACAATTCCCTT
Source organism: Sminthurinus bimaculatus (assembly GCA_034698285.1). Lineage (NCBI taxonomy): Eukaryota > Metazoa > Arthropoda > Collembola > Symphypleona > Katiannidae > Sminthurinus > Sminthurinus bimaculatus. The sequence goes on along the minus strand of JAQIVE010002233.1, from coordinate 4,023 downwards.
ATTTGTGTGATTGTATTTGTGTCTGTTTGTGTGAAATGAAGTCGTCAGTGGCTGAAGGGGTTGCCCTAATCGATTTCCGAGCCTCGATAAATAAATTCACAGACACTGCCGCCGACAAACACAAACACGTAACAAATGAGGATAAACCTCAATACCATGCCATGCCATACAACATACCATACGAAAATCCGAGGAGCACACTAAAAAAATACAATACAATGTTGCACTCTCAATTTATATCTATTTTCGAGCCAACTGGAGAAAATCCTCACATTTTTTCTCCAACCTGCCACTTTTATCTATCACCCTCATTACTACTATTTTTATTAGGAGATGTTCTCCATTTCAAAACAGAAACTTGAATCCAATCTGTTCAAATTAAATTCAACAGCATGAACATTGAGCATTGAACATTCATGAGGAATAATACAACATACATGTATAACCTATACATATGTACCAAGATGATGATGATATTTCAATTTTCAATTTATAGCTGAGACAATCGTAAAGTATTTTAATGTGGAAAAAACCTCTTTCAAAGCCCTATAAAGAAACTTTTCTTTTCCTTCGTTCCTCTCCAAACCATTCACATTCACATTGACTTTGACTTTTGCTTTGCTTTGCCTGGTGTCTGCTTGCTGCCTCTGCTCGTCGTTTGTTAGTTGGGTTCGTCACGGCTGTATTTCAATACTCCGTTAAATTAACAACAACTTGAGTTGAGCACAGTACATATGTATAAGTAAAGTATATATTATGTATAGAGAAGAGCGAGAGAAAGATGAAGAAGAGCATAGAAAAACTGAAGGAGCTGAACAAGCCAACAAGTTTATGGGCTCTCACTTGATGACATTTTTATTCATTTCCTCCCGTGAGTTTCGTCTCGTCTTCCAAATCCAATCCTCTGCCTCCCAGTCTGTCTATCTGCCTGCCTGTCTTTCACTCTCTTTCTCTTCTCTCCTCTAAATAATAGATGGATTCAACATTCAAGAGCTCCTACACATACATACGTGTTACTTCACAAACCTTGGGTGTACACATATACATAACATGTGTGGTTTGGTTTGGCTTGATGTTTGTAAAGTAGAATCCTATATTCATATTATATAACCTCATGTGTAAAATACATTTTGAGGGAGAGAAGCTAAATAAAGTATGTGAATAGAAATACGAGACAACAATAACACGGGACTGTATCTTTAAGTTTGTTACACATTGAGAATGGAGGACAGAGAGAGAGAGGGAGAGAGGATACAAAAGTAAATGTAGTTACGATTAGTTGGCTGAGTACATGTCGATCTCTGCCTTTTCTCTATGGTCCCTATATACAATATACATACATGTATATTCTCTTGTCCCCCTTTCTTCCTTTCTTTCTATTTTCCCGTTTACTAAACGATTTCATTGTTCAACCAGAATTCAATCTCCTTCAAGCTATTCATTTCAATTGCCGTCGCTCTCCGTCCGTCCCACATCGACAGGAGGAAGAAGTATACAAGAAGTATACAAGAAGAACAAGAAGACAAGGAAAGGAGATCCATTTCACTATTCTGATATAGTTTAGAATTTTTTCTCTTCAATATGTTCAATTTACAAGTTATCTAGTTTTCTTCCACGGATTTGATTCAATACTTTTCTATTTCCAAATTCCTATACGAGGAAAAACAATTTTTATTCATCTGCTGGAATTCCCTTGTCGTCTGCTGTACATGTATTTGGGCTCCAAATCCAGTTTAGAATCCTTTGCTCTTCCTACATGTACATGTACATAGATAGATTCTGTTTAGTGGAATTGACGAAGGCTGACTGAATTTTCTTGTAAAGTTCAATAAAATAAAATGTCATTTGTCACCCCATTTTCATTTCAATTTTAAGTTTATTGCAAAAAGGCTCCTAGAGGCTTGGTCTTGGGTTTTATGGAGAATGGAGAAACAGTTGGTTCCCCTGCGTGTGACATGTGCAAAAACTGAAGACGGGACAAGTTCAAGCGTTAACACTCCATGGAAAATCAATAGAGGATCAACAAGATTCCCACTTTCCTTGACTAAATGTATGTATACTTAATAGCGTTAGTGTGTGAGATATTGCGTCAACTATTTAAGCATTGAAATAAGTAAAGCAGACGGACCAGAGAACCTAAAGGAAAAGGAGTGATGAGAGAGAACATACCATGAGTACAAGAAAATAGTAAAAAAATTTCAAACAGTCATTGTTTTGACTGACTGAGAGAGTTTGGACCGTAGTCGTGTTTGTACATACAGAGGTATATATGTAACTGTATTCGTATTTGTCTCAAAGTATCCTTTACAAAGTGACAGGAGCTCTCAACCCAAGCAATTACTCTTTCTATAACTTTTTCATTTTCTTCAATTTTAAGGGCCCAACAAGGGCACCCCGTCGAAGAGGTCCAAATGAGACCAAATTCGATCGTTTATCGTTTCCTACATTTTATTACTTTCCTCCTTGTACCATACTCCGATTTCTTATTTCACATACATAATATGTACACACCACATGATACGTATGACAGAATAAGGTTCATGAGTCTCAAGGGATGTCCAAACTCATGACTTCTTCACGTGGGGATTCTTTCCCCGCACATTCGTATTCGTATTAAATTTCTGCACCAACAAACTGTCAACCCGAGTGAGTGCTAATTGTTCCCAGTTTTACAGACATTATATACAAAAACAACACAAAAGTCAAGACGAAGAAAAAGGGAAAAGAAAACATCCCGCCTCTACCATCAACACTATAACCCTACAACTCCAGATACTCCTTCTCTCACAAAATTCATAGGGAAAAGGGACGGCTCATAAATAAAACTAATTTGAAATTGAACGTAAAAAATCAAGACGATTCTAAAGACTAATTTGAATTAATTCAAAGGTATTGAGCAAGCAAAAAATTTTGCTTTTTATTGTCTATACGATACTTTTATATAGAGAGGAACACCGGGCTTGGAATAAAACGTGTAATTAATCTTCAAGAAATAATAACACGATAATAATTTTCACAAATTACAAAGCTGCACAAAGTCGTACTCGTACATACAGAATACATACGTGCAAAGTACAATAAAATATAATAAAATGAAATGAGAGTTTCCTGAAACAAGAGGACTAAGAAGAAGGAATGAGATTATAAAAAAATAAAAGCGTAGTAACTTGTAATGTAATGTAAATGACCATGAAATCCAAGCCGTCAGGAGTTACAAGCTCAAATTAATAGACACATTAACTCCCTCATTTATGGCTGCAGAAAAAATATTTATACAGACAAAAAAATAGCCAGGAGTAAATAATTGTAAATAAAATCGTCAGAGTGTTCAGCAGTAGTCGTAGAGTAAGTAAGTATGTATAAGTAAGTACACATACATACATACATACATATAACATGTACATTATACATAACATACACCGGTAGTAAAAAGAAAATGGAGGAAGAACTGGAGATAGATAAGTACGGTGATTAGGATAATTAGTACAGTAATAAAAATATGATGATGTTTTCCTATCCTTTGCATTAGTTGGTTTGCAAGTCCGTCTCAAATCTCACATCTCTTTGCTTCTCCATCCAAACTGTGCAAATGACAAGCTTTCAATTTCACTTGTTACATACTTGTTCGCACAGTTCGCAGCCTACTACTGTATATATACTGTGTGCACTGTGTGGCTGCATCATCTTCTCAGGTATGAAACACACCTAGATTTTTTTCTGCTTCCATGTGAATATAATACGCATGTTCCTCATAAACTTGTTACTCGTCTTACATCACAATTTACAAAGAACCTCATAAAAATATTTGAATCTCTATCCTTATCTCTATATTCATATTCATACTTCACATACATACATACATACAATAAAAATATAATGTGGGAGACTCCAGTGAAAAATAGTTGGCAGACTTTTGATAAATACCATTGATGTATAATGTATACACATATACGAGGGGAAGGGCAAATGTTTCAAGACTGATTAAATATCTCTTACAGGAGACAAAGTTATAAAACCTCCCTA
>JAQIVE010002232.1:0-20724 GCA_034698285.1 Sminthurinus bimaculatus | reverse complement strand
TTTGTGATTGTGTTTATCTCCAATGTGAAGCGAGAGCAAGACAAAAATGAATCGTAAATTGTACACATGTCTAATGTGTATTCAAGTGTCTTTTATTATTTGCTCGATCAAACTGACGCTGGAACGAATGTATGTGTGTTGGAGGACAATTTGGAAATTATCAAATAGTAATAACAACGGGAGTATCGCTGTACGTATTATTCTTACTACTACTACTGTGTATTAGTACGCTATCATATCATATTATAAAAAATATTGTGGGCTAATACGTGCATATCGGAGAGTTTGTCCCCTAAATGGTAAAATTGTTGGAAAGAAGAAAAGGGGAAAGAACAAGACAACGAGGACGATACGATACGATGATGATAGCTTCGTGAGAAATATTACATATTTCCTTCCATGCCTCATGAAAATATCCAAACAGAACAAATTTTCTAGTTGACTTTGATATTCTCACGCCTTCACAAAACAGAATTTGAACAGTTCCAAACTAAACTTGAAGAGGAGACGCTGTAATACTGTACACTTATGCACACATAAAGTGTGTACTTTTACTGCAGCTTACGTAAAAGGATTAGAGTTTAATGTAAATGTGTACAGTGTACAGTATTAGCCAAGTCTCACCATTACCATCTTCGTACAATGGACAAAGAACCTTAAGCAACTTAACTGTGTGTAATTGACTTGACTGTCTGGGCTCTGCAACACTCTGCCTCTTTCTCCAAGAAAGACAAGGAGCGCACTCAATATTCGTATCAATGTGAGAAAGGAAATGATCTGGCGCTCTCGTATTTTTCGGCTCACTATTAAAGTTATCCGATAATAATATCGTACGTATACTATTAAAACTAGTCGCTACCCCATCAACAACAGTCAAATAAAACATTCAGACGCAACATGCAGTTAAACTGGATTCGTTTTCGATCATTCGATTCCTTATCAACGCCATGTAACTAATAAGCATACATGATCATCCATTCATTAGCTTACTAGCAAACTTTTCATACACAAGAAAAGATTTATGTACATTTTCAGTTTAGCTTGTGCAAAGAATGTTTACCATACCATATGGGAGGATGATGTCAATATTAATTGTTACAAGTTCCTACATGCTTATCAAATTGGCACATACCATTTGATAAGCTGCTGTCTATTGTTTTTTTTGTCTGCAAAGATTCTTCTGTTGCATGTACAATAATAAAAATACATAATGAAAGAATGTATTTTATCGGTTAAGTGAGACGTGACGGAAATGTCACGAAATACATACGTCGGCTCAACAGATTCTGCTTGCGTATTTCATCTCTCTGTACTTACTTATGTTTGTATACGAGGAGGAGAATGGTCCATCTTATTCTAGCGATATTACGTCAGGTCAAACACAGAGAGTATGCATGTATGTGTTACAAAATTCGCTTGCACTGCTATCCTTTTCCCTTTCATTAAGCATTTATAATACACGAACCTTGTGCAATATGTATTTACATGAAGTGCTTGAAAAATTGCAATGAATAATACATGATAATATTGAATACAGCTAATTATCCTACCTTTTCCCTTTCGAGCTTTGAGTAAACACGCAGTCTTCTTTCTTTCTTTTTTCATCCTATTGAGCCCTGAATATGTTTGTATGTTTATGGTTGTCAATCTTTCACTCGCTTTTATGTAATTATTGGAAAAATTTTGTAGTTTGTGGTAAAATTGTTCAACTACCTGTGCATGCATGCAAACCGGATGATGATGATGACGACGACGATGGTGATGATGATAATGAATATAAGTGAGAGGATCTAACTATCTGTGATACCTTGTCTATCCAATTCTATTCAAAATTTGAATTCAAAGGAGAAAACACTGTGCTTCTCAGTTCGTTGGAGGTCTCTTGACAACGAGATCAGAAGCGGATCTTTCCCACTACACACAGCCAAGTCCGAGTCAGCCAGTCCAAGCTCGTTCGGGAGAGAAAAGCACAGAGAGATAGAGAACGAGAGAGACACAAATAAATAGTAGCAATGAGTCGCTCGATTGATTCTGAATAGGAAGAAGCGCACGGCTACCTGTCTCTCAACATCATTTCTCCCTTTCAAATGAGCAACATCCCTCCGTGGAGGTAATTTAACCGAAACGAGGAGAATTCTCAGTTTTCCACGCCATTACTGTATGCTCCTCTTTCTCAAAGTATATTACAGCCCAACACTGCACAGTACAGCACAGTTAACAGACAGTGAAAAAACAGAGAGGTAGAATAGATTCCTCAAATGAAAATATGTTACGTCATTACAAAATGGATGAGCACAATGTAATAATAAAATATCATGAAATGGTATCTTGCTTTCTACCTTGTATAGTTATATATAATGTGCATTTGTGTTGCTAGTTGTTCAAGTTGAATATTGAATTAAGCAGGAGAAGAAGAAGAGCAACAACATACATATTATAATACACCATATATTGCCTAGAAGTGGATGCATATGTATATATGTAAAAACAGGAGACCTCCAAAACGACTCTTGTGCCGACACAAGAATAATTCAACTAGTCGACCAGAAACGCATTCGTTTTATGCTCTCATCTTTTTCTCTTTTTTTCCTCACTGGAACGAATTTACACTCCATACCCACAACTCTTGTGTATTGTTATCTTGTATACAGTGTACAGAGACCAGAGACAGTCAGTGGTTGAAAAACGCTTCAAAATATATTCAATGATGTGCTTCATATGATTGAGTAGTTGTTAGTTGATACATTACTGTATAATATAATGTACAATGTATTAGGAATCACATCTTTTTTCCATCTCTGTATATTATCCCATACTCGGAAAATGCTTTCATTTTCTTATGGAAAACTTGATGATTGCCGCTGTTCATCATCGCATCCTCCAGTATTTAATTTGAAGTTGCTTCAAGTTCGAAGGTAGCCGACAAATCCATCATCGAGATTGTTATGACGACTGTAAACTGAAAGTGAGCACATTATGTCAGAGAGAAAATACAACTGTACAAGTTGGAAATGCAATACAATAATATGGAAAATTAATGTGAAGTGTGAGCGCATTGTGATGGTTTCATCTTTTCTTGTCTTTTTTTAAAAATATACGTAGCTGCACATATTTTTTACATGTTGTGTACGTACATTTACATATGAGCGCAATGCTGTATTCAATTTTGAGCTGTTGAAATGCACATTGTGACTTTCGCTTGCTCTTTGTAAACTTTATCGATCGATTTGGATGGAAGAAAAGGAGAGAAAGAGAAAAGGACGGCAGAATGGTAAAAGAAAGGAAGACGAGTGTGATATCATTGGTGTGTGTGTATGTATATACTATATGCAGTGTACAGAATACAGACTTGAGTTGAAGAAGTCACCCGTACAAAAGTCGAAGGAGGGGAACGCTCCATCAATTACTGTCATCAAAACAAACGGGTATCCAACTAGCGCACACATCGTTACGCACATCACATACACACAGACACACAAATAGACACTCTCTGCTATATCGTCCTCCTTCTCTTTCCCTCCGTCGACTACGACAAATAAATATCTACATACTACATGGCGTGGTGTGCCATGTGCAGTCTCAATTCTCGATTCGATTCTCGATTATTGCGATTGTGACCTTTCACTCAGAAATGTATTATGTGCAGTAATTCTAGGCTTTTCATAGTTGGCCGCCATCAAAAATTACTATTCGATGTCAAAAAACACTCGTGCATAGAAACTGTAGTCTTCTTTAGTATTTTACTGTGAAAAGTCTATATTTCTTTAGTACAAGTGGAGGCTACGATGGAACAAATTAAGATAAAAATAATTAGTATCGAAACAGAAAGAGATAGTACTCGCCCACTTTCCAGCCCAAGATACTACAGTCACACTATGTACTATGTACACATATATGTGCATACCCCTTATCTTCATTTTTTTAATTGCGGGCTCACAACAAGGAAAAGAAGTATCAAAGAATATGAAGGAACTCCACTGTACCACCAGCAGACGATTGAGCAGACAGACGCTTGTGCAAACTTGAGGTTTTGAGATAAACGATAAACCAAAAAAAAACAACATGCATAATAATATCTATCGAGTAGCCTGTTACACACAGTCGAAAGAGAAAACATAGAGTGTACAAAAAATAAAATACGAGTGCGTGATGATAATTCTCAAGTTGATTTTTTGTCCGTACATACATACATGTGCATATAATTTGAATATATGTTTGATTGAGAGTATTTACATCCAGAAGTTATATAACATGCTCCATATTGTTCACGTCTGGTTTTTGTTTTCCTTTGTGAAAATTATTAGCAGGAGTTGGTGCACATACATGTACATATCTACATTGGGCACTGACACTCCAGCTACTATTTTGTCAGAAGTCCAGGATGATAATGAAGTTGATGATAAAAAGACAGGACGAGGATGAGACTCTGCTCATTAAAAATGGATTTGCGAGTGAACCAGCATGCACACATGCAGACACGTCAGAGGGAAAAACACATACAGAGGGAGAGAGAGAATATATGATAGGAGATGGAAAACGAGATGCAGAAGGAGAAAAAGGCTCCTGGTTCCTCTACTTAATTAGACATTGATTTGTTCTGACACTAAGTTCAAGGGTACAATTAGCCTTTAATTGAGACGCAATTCTCTGTGGGAGTCTTTCCATACTCAAAACTCGTTCATCATCCTCAAACTCGAGGCTCGAGCGTTCAGCCATCACAATATTGAACTAACAACAAGTTTTGTTCAAACCTACGGACGAGTACAGATAAATATGTACATTGTACATGGATACCTTCTCCCTTGATTGTATGTAGAAGAAAGCAATATAATATATAAGGCATACGAAATATTATGCAGGTAGGTAAGAGAAACGAGAGCATGTTTGTGTGTGCATTGCAAACTTCACCCATCATCTCTCTCTCCCTTTCTTTCTCTTTCTCTGGATGACATGACATGAGGAGATGAAACTCACGGGAAATTGGATGACAGCGAGTAAATCATGGGCGTGGAAAGCAAGGGAACTTCGTTTGGTCGTTATTCCTTCCTTAATGTACACTCGACCAACTACAAACTCTGTGCACAAATAAATTTCATTCCAGTTTTCATTTTAGTGTATGTGGCTCCCAGCCCTTTTTTAGACTATGTACTACATATGTGTGTTTGTACTGTATTCTATCAAAGGACAAAACGTCCGTGTTTTTTTGGATTCAAATTTTAACTTTTCAACCCACTCAACTTGTTCATTATTATTTCATTATTGTTTTTGATTCTACCTGTACAAACTCTCTTAAAATACACCAATTAATTTTTAAGTAGCCGCATTTGACATATAATCTCTGAGTCTTTGTCGAGGAACGTTAACGAGCTTCTAACTTTAAAAGGTTTCAATTTCACCGGGCAAAATAACTGTTGTTTAAAATACACTAAAAGAGCACTAATAGGTTTATAATGCTGCTTTTTAAAACTTCCTCAATTGTATTTTTAAACTTTAGCACGCCTATTTGTGAAAAACATAATACAATACACATAAATAAACGGTACGGTAGAAGGAAAAAAGTCGGAGAAAGAAACGACGTAAAATACGGTAGTGTGACAATCACAACAAAGGTGATAACTGCACCGTTTTTTCAAGTACATTGAAAGAGAAGGGATTCGCACGTTAGCTAACAAGGATCCATATTAGGAATATACGAGGAGGAGGCGGAGGCTGAACGCTAAATATTTAAACAAGTTCCAGTGTATATATACAGATACATAAACAGGGCAAATAGCCAGCCAGCCAACAACAGTTTAACAGTTGAGGCAACTATACATTATACATATATAGTGGGCGAGTGCTAACACATAAATCAAGGGAAAGGGCAAAGGAGAAAAGAAAGCAGCAGCTCGCTACCTATAAAATTCAAATGAAAGAAACCGGTTTTCTTACAAGTCGTGACAATCGCCTTGCTTTTACACATGCATTATACACAACTCTACTGATGTGATGGGACGCCCATCATCATTTGATACTATAATATATTTTTTGTCTTTTCGTGCTCACTCAATTCAATTCTACACATAATTTCAGGGGAAATATTGGGATTCGTATAATTTTTATGTGATAATAAATTGTTAGAACAGGATTTTTTCAATAAACAACTATAAAGTAGGAGTAATGCCTCATGAGCAGCTGAACTGATGAAGAATTGAAACAAAAGTGTGAAAAGGAGTGTAACAGTATAAATTACATGTTTGATGACAAAAACTCAACTTTGTTCATATAACAACACGCAATTTTGTAGTAACTTGGACTCCCATTTGTATTCGTATGTTCGTATTTACTGTCCAGGAGACAAATGCCGATGTAAAATTGAGGACGTTCCGCATAATTCAGATGGACAGTGGAGATGGGCTGTTCGCCTTTGTCATTTTCCAGGCATCGCTCCTAATCCGTCAAACCGTGCCCAATTGACTAATTTTAGGGATCAACGGTTGTTGAGGGACTTAAACCTGCTCGACAATTGGTGTATATCCATAGAGTGCAACAATGTATTTATGTATTTCTGGACATGTGAATATACCCGTAGCTATGGATACATACATGCATCGATATTTGATGTGCAGATGCATTTCGGATGCAGGTAAACCTTGGAAGCCTCAACTTCCAACCTCCAACTCTAAAACTCCAACTCCAACCTCAAGCCACATCACCACATTTTGCTCCTGATCCTACCGCTGGTATACCACTACCACTCTTATGTTGTGTCATACTATATACACATAGTTACTACTTTTACTATGGAATCTATGGATAGCTGGAATGGGAGTAAAGCCATGGAATTTACAAACTTTCCTCTCAAAATCTCCCTTACGCACACACACACTTGGCAACATACATACAAATCCAAAACGTTTGTCATCATTCTCTGGTAATTCTGATGGAGGACTCGGCTTGGATTGACTTGCCTTCACGTCGGATTTGGACATGAATGAATTGCCGAACAGACCCATTGCGCAACGTTTGCATTCATTGAATTTTCAAATGTACAGTTCAACTCAACTTTGTATTACTTTGTATTAGAAAAGGAGCTGCGACATGACTCTTCTATTGTTCTTGGTTGCATTTCCATTTTTAAAATGCCACAAAGCCGATGGGCTAGTCAACAAGGAAATAATTTCCAAAAATTTGATTTCAATCAAACGGTGGCATTTTACTCCTTGTACACACAATGCACACAATAGTTACTCTACACTCTAAGGTTTCAAGTATGTAAGTATGATATGTAATATACAGTCGATGTTTTATACAAAGTGTGAATGCACAATGGGTGCAATTCGTCAGAAATCTACTTTGTAGAGTTTGGTATTACTTGCATCTAAAAAAGAAAGAAGGAAGGAAAAAATAGGAAAGCCAATTGGCTGTTAAATAGATGAAATGGACAAGGAACAAGGAAGAAGTAGAAGAAGAATCAAAAGAAGAATAAGTAGAGAAAAAGTAGTAGTAGAAGTGGACAAAGTAAGTTGTATCGTACATTGTGCGTTTGTTAGATGCATGTTTTCCATTGAATATGACGAGAGGGCACGTGTTTTCAAAATCCCTTGACATTTCAAGTGATCCCCTCGGATTTACAATGCACGGGTGGCCCCTTCCAGCCAACAAAGACGAATACATGCAGACATATATATCTGTAGAGAAAAAAGGGAGCTGGTCACGAAAAAGTTGAAAATTCATTCATATCCTTGCATTTTACGAATTATAGCATGTATGCACATCATATAACGTACAAAAAGTAAACAACCGTTTTACATATGCATGCATATGTGCGTTTAGGTGTCTAAACAAAGCTAAACTCTTGAAACAAGGAAATAAAATCTAGCCAAAGAGCCTGCCTTCTTGACTACTCTGCGTCCCGAGTCTGCCGTTGTCTAAGGTTACGTCACACACACACACAGAAGACAGAGGCAGGATCAGCACACACTTCAGAAGAATGAAGCTTTCTGAACTTTTCTCTTTCTTCTCTCTCTCTCTCTCCCTCTCTCTTTTTCTCATTTACTCGAACTGTCCATTGAGCAGTTAGTTTAACTGTAATACGCATACACAGAAAGAACATAATACGACTCTGTCCCTAATTGAGCTGTTGTCCTCTCTTCAATTTACGGTTGTGTATTACGTACGTACACTGCTAAAAGGATACGTACATATATTTTTGCCAGTATAAGGAGACTAAGAACACGAGCAGGAGCAAAAGAAGTCGAAAAGTTAGTGACAAATGATGGTGAAGGCGCGTGCACTATTAACTCAAAAAAGAAGTGGAGAATTCACAACAAAATGAAATGAAAAACGGAACAAAACTCCTTCACAAGGTGCGCTCCAGCTTTGTATGCTATGCTATGTACACTATAACAGCTTTACTGTATGTACACATGAATGCATCTATGTATACTTCATAATGGGCTACGTAACATAATAATAAGAGTGTGTGCTACATTTACAAAGTGTAGAAAAGACGAAAAAGAAACTGAAACAGAGTAAATACTCATCCTTCGTCGTTCATCCATCCCAGGAACAAGGTTCTTGATGCTACCTTACAGCAAACAGTACAGTACAGGGCAGGACAATACAGGAAAGTCGAGTACACAGTATAAAGTGTAGAAAAGAGAGAGAAGCTGTCGAGTAGACGGAAGTCTATTTACACGAAAAGTTCCCATTTTTCATGTGACACGCCTTCTTCCATCCCTTCCTTGAGTGAAGTACACTCAATTACACACTCTGCTTCTTCCTCTCATTCTCCTTTCTTTGGCTCTTGCTGTAGATACTTAATACTTACTACACTCTCAATTAAGCAATTTAACAACGAGACGACGACGACAACGAAATTATTCCAAGCATTTATTCCTACGTAAGTACGTGGGTACATACATACACATGATCAAGATGATGATGATACAAGTTATGAGTTTATGCGAGTTAACAAGAACAAGAGTCCTCATATACTGTACATAAATACTCTCTAAACATATTATGCAGTAGTTCTTTATGCTCATTTTCGATACATGTATAATGTACAATGTATGTACATATTAAAAACATGACGAACAAGAAACTATACATTATACATGTTGTTTTCCTGCTAATAGATGTAATAGCCATCTAATAATTGTATTAGAACATGCTCGCACACTCAAACTCGTAAAAATTGAACATTCATAATCATAACTTCAATGGGAAGATTGACTTTACATACAGTAGCAGCAACATTATACAACTGTACAATGTGTATTACATGTACATTATATGCAAGCGGAGACTTATTCTTCTCCCTTTCCATAATATTATTTTAGTTTTCGGGAAAGACAAGTAGTATCTTTCTCAAAAGTAAATTATTCGAGACTTGAGACTCATGAGCATGAGCATGAACTTGAGCTTTTACCCAAATGACTTTGAGACTACTGATTATAAAGTACGTGTGCATCATTATGAAAAAGCTGAACGTGTTTCCTGTGATCCTCATCCCCACATATTCACAGCCTCTTTCTCAGTCGATTCTAATAAATAATAATAGTCATCTTGGCACCACCATTTTTTTCATCCTCCTCCACAACAACTACACAAGCAGTATGCATCAGCAGTAGCAACAATAACAACAACAATAAGAGAAATAACAAAAAGAAAAATACGGTGTACTTTTCTGTCTGTCCATTCAAATGGCATTCATACTTGTATCGACGTAACTACGTGTACACACGTACATACATTGAAAAGCTGAGAAACAAGAGGAAGAAGAATAAAAGAAAAAGTTGCGAATGAATTCTAACAATCCGTTAGAAAAAATTGGTAGTAAAATTTCATACATTTTACAATGCTGTATATCTATGCACTATGTACACTGTACACATCGTGCATTTTGTAATGTGTCAGTCGAAAGTCGACGGTACAATATATACATACACTGCATAAGTACGTTACATTGATAATTTTCTGATGGCAGAAAAAAACAGACTCAGACCACGAGTGAACTTTTCATACGAACACCAAAAGTTCATGCCTATACTTCATACAACATTCATATCTATATACACGAAAAAACGGAAAAACTACCCAAGAAATGGAAGAGTAAGAGTGAGCTATTTGAATTTGAGCATGTTGCATATGTAATTCAATGAGATTGGGAAGAGGGTTGAAAAATATATAATAATAATATGTATACGTGTAAGTGTAATGGAGTTGTAGTTTTTTATTCTCCGGTAGTTTTCTTTCTGTCTCTGTCTCACAGGGGAAAACATGAGTAGAATACCTCTCCTTGTTTCCCTAAGTATATAGTTTACCATTCAATTATTCATTTTATAGTCACTAGGCTTCCGGCCTCCAAGCCTTTGCTCCTGAGAAATCATAAAAATTTTTGCTACATGAAAATTTAGGAAATTGTAGCCTTTCCACTCGAAAAGTCGCCTACCTCCTTATTTTCCAACAACCCATGTCATAAACAGTTTGGAACAAAACTGCATATTAAAAACAAAGAGAGGGAAAGAGAGAGAGAGGGGAAGTGTAATAAGAAAAAACACAGCCAATTCTCAAAATTTTCGTCCTTTCTTTTCTTTACTTCTTTCCCCATAAAAATGAAGATTCAGTCCAAGGAAACGAGAGTTCAATCATGTGTGTGTGTATAGTGTATAAGTTTAAAACGCAAACGCATACAATTATGACAATTATACACACGCAAAAAGTTACAACGACTATAATTGACTCAGAGACTCGGTAGTTGTCTAATCTTTCCAACGTTTTTGCAATAGCTTATTAAATCGTTAAATCTAAATCATAATCATAATAATCATCATAAATCGTGGTTTGACCAAAGTCTCATGTTCCAATGCTAGAGTTTAAAATACGGAAATTAACTCATCTTTCATCTCTTTTATTCATAGAGATCTTCATCTCTTCATCGGATAGAGAAAAATTGAGCTTGAGCCTGGAGCATTTGTATGTACATATGTGTAAGATGCAATAAGTTACAACAGCCTGCCTACAAGTTGTAACTTGTGGTAATAATATCATAACTCAATGGATTTTGAATTTTGAGCAAAGGGAGTAAAAAAAGGGTTTCTTCCCTTATCATCATCATCCTTACCATTATTATTATTCTGACGTGTACCCTTTGTTTTTTCATCTCTTACATGTATCTATGTATGTATATTATACTTGTGAGTGTGTATGTAATCGTAAGGATTTTGACTTGATCCTTTTATTCTTGGATGAATTTATATATTTATACCTTGTGAGGGTGTTCTACCATCTCCAGTCCAATAGATTATTATTGTAGTTTGTAGGATGGAGTGTAGGAAAGTAAAGAATAGAAAAAACATAGAAGAAGAGGATAATTGAGAGGTTGAGTAAATTCAATGAGCCCTGAAGGATTCAAGACACGTTGCTCAATTAGTAAAAGTTTCGAGAAGTCCGTGATTATAGTACGAGCTGGAGTCAAGACTTACATACATATAACATACAACTTTACATTTAAACAACATGTATTTGTATGCACTGAGCACCGGAGAATTGGAGGGTACAGATACAACAGATGGATATCGGGAAAATAGAGGATCGAGAGCACTCGTGTTCACTCGATATAATGGCAGGTTTTCTCCTGGTTCGGGCTCTCGCTTCTTCCGGCGAACGGAATTTCTAGTGGCTACTTGACACGGTGGTCTTAATTAAACTACATCAATTGATCTTAGAACAAACCATCATTCTCTGTCTCTCTCTCTCTCTCTCCCTCGCTCTCTCTCTCTTTCCATCCTGATATTTATCTCCCTTTTGTTCAATTAACACTGTGCGAGCACAGCGAGTCCTTAAATTATTCCATTAATCAATTCAACTTCATATCATAATCATAATAACATCTTGTGTGATGTGTGCATCAAACATTATTTACATAATAGTATTCAAAGTTCAGCCTTTCTTCAAGTTAAAATCTGAAAACAGCAACACACAACAGCAGTCAACACGCATCACTCTGTTATTATTACACATCACGTCTTGTATATTAATCCCTAATGTACATATTATGTATATTATAATTTAATAAGACGGGCCGAGTGTGTAGTTTGAAACGTCATTCTTGATTAAAATATCATGCAAATCAAGGCTACCTTTTCTTCAATATTTTATCGTTATTCATTTGGACGGGCATTAATGCATTTAGTTTTCTTGTTTGCGTCTCTACTGCTTACTTTTTTCATCTTGTATTATCATCACGAATCTAAATTATATGTGGAGAACATCTTTGTTGATTTTACTTCACCACCTTTTCTCCTTGCTGATGTTTACTTTGACCACTGTATTCTTATCATAACATATTATAGGTAAGCAGTAGGTACCATGTGTACAGTGCGCGTTCATCGAAGGACGAATAAATTAGTGATTTGATTATGGAAAAGGATATTTTATAAGGATGATACAAAGGGAAAAAATTTCAATGTCGGATTCTCAGCATTATGCAAAATCATGTATGTACATGTAATGATACGAATATATAATGGGCGTGAAAGTACTATATGTATGGTAATTGAAGAGGACATTTGATTTTTAAAAAACTGTGATATGCGTGTGTAGGTGTAAAAATAATATAAAAGACTACTTATTACCTTTCCGGGTTCCTTGTCAAAGTCTAATTCCCGTATATCGTTGGCATAACTGTTTGTGGCAGGATTGAAGACTAATTGAAGATTTGTACCTGTTGCGACGAAAGCCTGTAATTTTACAAAGGGAAAACAATTAAAGTAATTGACATGTTTTATCAAGCATTAAGTACCGCGTATGTGTGTAGAAACAATGCCAAGTAGGTGTTCGTTTTATAATAAAAATCACAAAAGTTGAAGCTTTATATATACGAGTACAAAGTTTCTTTCTGTGCGCGAGACGAGGAATTAGCCCTTTTTCTAAAGGGACAGTATGAAGTTTTGAACAGTGTTTCTTCTTTTTTTCCAAAAAATACCAGACAACTTTACTATAGCGTCTACACATAGTATGTAGTCTCATAGATATATATTGTATTACAGAGTTTTGTATTCCTATTTCTTGTGCAAACGAAACATGAAAGGCTGCTCGTAAAAATTGGGTATTTGTAGCAAGTAAAAAATAAATAAATGCCTCATATGAGCGCCTATATCAAATCTGTATACATCTATTGCATCTACATTGTGCATGGATAATTCATTGAGTACTGACTGCTGACTGAGAAAATGTATGAGTAAAGTAATAACACATAAAAGGAGAAAATCAAAGTCGTCAAAGTCCGAAATTGCTGTAATGGCTCTCGTAATGGAAACGGCTTTTTATGGAGAAATAGTGTGGATATCTGTGTATCTTGTGTATTGTGTATATTATATTTTAGAGTTGAAAGACTTCAAAATCAAGTTATGGCACAAGCTGTTCATTTTCTTCCCCTTCTTGTTCTTCTTTTTCTTCTTAGTCTATGTACTTTTGCTTCTTCTATTTAGTTCTTTGCTCATTGCGTGCTGGTCGTCGTTTTTTTCCGCCTTCTCTCTTTTTTTTCTTACTTCGTTTTACACTTTTCATTTTAGTTTTGAAGCTTGGAGCTCGTGTCGGGATGATTTTTATCAAAAGGCGATTATTTGTTTTCTCATGTGAGTCGGTGAAACGCCTTATCAAAGACGCCCAGATTATCAATTGCTTCCGTTCTCGGATCGGCAACTCTTTTTTCTCCTTTGACTTGTTCCTTCTTTTTTTAAAGAAAAACATAAGAAAACGATTCAAATCTCAAATCGAATTTCAGCCGAAAAGAGGACCATTCAAATATAACTGCATGTTATATTTGTATTATGTACTGTACAGAAGCTGAAGCTGGAATCGGAATAACTTTAGAGTTTTAAAACAAACATCTGTTTCAAAATGCAGAATGTCTGTCTGCTCCTTTTTGGCATTACTTTTTATGCTAGATAGTTTGATAAATCATTTTTTTGCACTGAATCCCTTAAATTTTTGAATAATCAACTGTGTAAATGGCACTTTTTGTTTTTACTTTGTCGTTCATATTATGGCCATATGTAAGGTGTTTCATGAACACGAATACATTTATATTTTGTATTAAATGTAGTCTGTTAATAGCACAAAACACAAAGCAGTTTGACCATATACTGTGTGTATATTCTATATCCATGTAAACATTGGTGATGGGTCCAGTTGACGAACAAGATGAGTAGAAAAAGAAGCAGACACCCAAGAGATTGAAAATTTTATATGTATGTGCATACATTGCATACGTAGACGGAGAGATTGATTAGTTTTTTGGATGACCCAACGTCCAAAATTGGCTTTTGAGGCTTGTCGAATGGAATCGAAGAGATCCAGAAGACAGGACAAGGAACAATGCGGAGAGTCTCCCTATACTATGCATCGTTATCCACAGCTCCGAGCCATTTTTATCTGTACATACTTTACACTTTACACACAATGATCATGATTCACGATATACGACACAAGGCAGCAGAAACAGCACAGGGATGAAACAAGAGTAGAAAAAAACTTCATTCAATCTCCATTTTTTCTCATGAGAACAGAGCAACGTCAATTATTCTGAGAAACTGGCGTCAAATTCCCAGAAAATTGATTTTTTTTTCGCCGAGACGTTTTTTACTATCGACAATTTAACTTAAGTCGTCGCCTTCGCCTCCTTCTTCCGTCTCTATTTCTGTTTCTTGGAGGTCTTTGATTCATCCATTTGAATTTGATATTTGATTCAGGCGTTGATCTTCAGCAATGCTGTACAAAAGATGTATCATGCTGGGCATCGGTTTGTTAGCAGTGTTATCTTCTTTGTACGTTTATTCAGCTATCCGATTTTATTGATTTATATTTACAGGTCATAACACAACACTGAGGTTTCACTTTGAAATTCACTATAACTTTTGCAGATTTGGTTTATCTTTGTGACTTTTGTTTGAAATAATCAACACTTATACTACAACAAAAAAACTTGTAATCCTTGTAACGATTAAAAATTGCACACACATATCACTGGTTTAGAATATTGATGACACATTTCCCATGTTATACAATCAAATACAATCTCATATATATTTACGGTTATGAAAAGCTCAACGATTGCAAAAATGATAAAAAAAACACCACCCACAAGATCATAAGACAGCGAAGCTATACAATAAAATACAAGTAGAAAATTAAATTGTGTTAAGTTTAATTAGATGATAAGACTAGTTTTCACACGTACGATTTCTGTGTGACCCTCTCGGCACCCATTTTGGAATCTCATTTGTCTTTCTTCCAGCGGCCTGTCTCTATAACCTGTGTAACGAACCTGTAATTGACATAATTTAAATTCAATTAAATGTTAAAGCTTTGCACGTACACAACATTGTTCTTATTATTAGGTATATCATCAGTAGCATCATTATTTAAGTACACCCTTTAAATTTTTGCTGTACGAAAAAGTGTCTTCTGTTTACTCTCATTATTTCATTTCATGAACCAATTTAATGCATAATTAAGCTCAATAAAAGTTGTAAGTAAATTGTCACAGCGTCGTATAGATAAAAATGATCTAACTAAATGTATAAGTTTAATTTTTGTCGCTATATGATATCTCTTCAATGTGCAAGTTCAAATTGTGCACACATTAGATGTTTCTGAAATGTTGTTTGATCATACGTGACGAATTCTATTTAAATTGTATGCATCACGTTGTGCAATCACAGTACATTTATTGTGTATTGATCACATTGCATAAGGCATTATTCATACATATAGCTGCCAGATTTTCGTACCGTCAAATCAGTACATGTTGCCCAATTTCAATTTTACCTAGTATATAAGCTAAATAAATCGTTAAGCTTGCAAAGTTCATAAGTTCTAATTCATAACTTCCACATAAAATGCTATAAGTCGATTTCAACGGTTTCAACATTTTGAATCACGCCGTCAAATCCGCTAAGAATTCCGCCAAATTTATCAAAATTTCCCTGCGAGTTCGGCAAAAAAATTGGCACAAATGTCCAAAGTTAAACTAATACCACCGAATTCGGCCGAAGGCCGAAAAAATTTGGACGAATTCGGCGGAATTCTGACCGGATTCGGGCAAAAAATGGTCCAATTTTCGGCTGAAAAACCGGCAAATTGTAAACAGTTTCATTGAGTACTGCTGCATTAATTTTGATGTAGAATTTCAGATTTATGCCGGTTGGAAGAAAAATATAACATAAAAACTTCAGATTTGTTAGTCTGAAAAGCTAAAAAAACATTCCGGAGGCATTTTGCTGGATGGAAAACCGAAAAATCTTAAAACAATTTAGTTGCCTACTAAATCCTACGGTGTGCTGAGAAATAAGGGAAGTTTGGGCTCGTTCTACAATACTATGTACATTAGACTGATTCATAATAACACTTTTGCTGAAAAGTTAACCAGCGACCCCTTCATTTTGTTCCGTTTGGATCACTACAATTGGGAAAAAAATTTGGTTCAAATCTGTTAAGGTTTAGAGGTCGCGCAGAGCCCTTGAAATTAGATTGAGGATTTACATTGGCTTTCACCGCAATTGTCTGCACGTTCGCGGTGGGGAGCGAAGGGGGCAGGTAGAATTTTTTGGAGTACGGAAATGAAGAGATCTCAGTCCCTCTGAATATGTCACAAAAAGACCGATTTCAAAATAAAATCCCCCCTCCGATTTATAGCATGTCTAATATGACCAAAATACGGTGAAAGGTGGGATTTTGACCTTTCAAAAAACGGAGACGGAATTTTTTTTTAAATCGGTCCTTTTCGGGTGTGTCAGGAGGGACTGAGATCTCTTCATTTCTGTACTCCAAAAAATTCTACCTGTCCCCCTTCGCTCCCCACCGCGAACGTGCAGACAATTGCGGTGAAAGCCAATCCTCAATCTAATTTCAAGGGCCCTGCGCGACCTCTAAACCTTAACCGATTTGAATCAAATTTTTTTCCCAATTGTAGTGATCCAAAAGGAACAATATGACGGGGTCGCTGCTTAACTTTTCAACAAAAGTGTTATTATGAATCAGCCTAATGTTTATGCAGTATTCTTATTCTTATAGGTATGTGTATGTATGTATGTATGCACGGAGAATGCTGTAATGCCAATCCAGGGATAGATACCTAACAGAATAGTATGAAGCTCCACAATTTTTATTGCATTAACATTAGAATCGTTTTCTCATCCGTGTAGCTCTTTGCTTCTGCAAACCCGCTCTTGTTATGACTACATTGGTGAAAACTGTACAATAAAATCTGTGGTGGCGACATAATAAAAAATAAAAATAAAAAATTTAAATCTAAGGTATTTTGCTATTTTTGCCATTAAACATGTCTGCGAGACAGGCATGAATGTTGTTTTTAATTTTTAATTCGTTTTTTCCTCTGCACAAAATCTTAAATTTCAAAGTGCAGTCTATCAGTAATAGGTTTGCATATAGTAAACATAAACACACAGTAAAAAGTTAAGCCAATAAGCTTTTATTTTCGCTACAACTATAAAGTGCAAAAAGAAACGATTATATTGTCTGCATAAGTCAGCGTAAAATTACAAAATATTGCACAACAATCAACAATGCAATATTGCCTTTACGCACCAAAAGCAAGAAACAAGAGTGCGTCATATTATGTCTGCTAAAATTTATTTCTTTATCCCTTTATACCCTGATTGACTTGCTTTTATTTTGTTGCTGTTGTTTTCACGATCTAGTAGAAACTCTATATCACTGTTTATTAGAACATTTAAACATGTTGTAGGCTATACATACATATGTATGTACGTATTATAAACATGGTAAAATCGTGCCATATATTAAACGCTAACACAGTAACGTTACGAATTTTGAAAAAATAAGCACGTTTTCCAATTTTTACAAGATGTATCATGTACAGTTTCCTGTTGCTTCCGACCATCCTCTCAGATCATTTGTATGGGGGAACTGAAGTTGGAATTTCGACTTTAATTTCAACTAAATGCTCATTGTTGATTTGATGGTAAATCGTATCGCTCATAACGTTACTCATTACATATATTACATATGGGATCATGCGTAGAAAAAAAAGTCACCCGACTAGTGAGTGAATTTGAGAAAATCATTAAAGACATTTAAGGAAATTGACCACAAATTATGGAGTCTGCCGCGTGAATTGGAAATCAAGACGAGAGAGATGAAGGAAAGAAATGGAATTTTAAGCATTTTGGTACTAATGTAAAAGTTAACTCTATGCATATTGCATATATATACATAAACATTATGCATAATATTGATAGCATAAAAGTACACACCATTTGCAATTTGAATTTAGTTTATTAGTTTGCACAAAAAAGACGATGGTGGGGATAAAGTTGAGAATCAAGGTAGTCTCTCAACTTTTATGCGTAATTGTATCGTAATATAAGTAGGTAGATACATCATATCATGGTATATGTATAATGTATAATACCAGAGACTGTAGGGACATAAAAGATAATGTACACTAGATATTATATCATCTGATTTATAATGAAGAACTCATAATTACTCATACCGATTACAACTGATTATAGTTTCGATGGAAGTTCAGCACGCTCTCTAGTCTCTCATGAAGATCATCAATTATATATTATATCTAGTTCTTTTCAAGCACAAAATTTACATCTTTTATTTATATCTTGAACCTACATGTGTGTATGTAAGCCATAATAAGGCGACTAATAGATGAAACGTCTGTAAAGTCACTCGTCATAAATAAAGTATAATTAAATCGAAGCTATAGGAAGGAAGTATCCTCGTCTTATTGTAAGTACGTGGCATGGCGAAAAGTAAACTACGAATCCTTAAAGAATAAGAGCAAAGTAGACATTATTGAATAGATACTGCTATAATTATTGTTCTTTGCTAATAATGCTCGGTGTAATACATATGTTAATACGGTATTAAATGACGTAATAACATATAGCATGCGTTTCTCGCGTCAAGTCTACCCCAGTGTGTGTATGCTTGCAAATAAAATGATTACACATTTGGAACTCAAACTTCAGCATTACAATTATTGTACTTGCATTACACATATTACCCACACAATTGAGCAGACAGAGCTTAAACTTAAAAGGACATAATGTGTACTATATATAGGAACTGTGTATGTACGTATGTATGTAAAATTGAGATAATATGTAATTTATAATTATTTAAATACAGCAGATTAACGAAATAAGATGATGGCTTTTTATGCCATGAATAGAGTATGTATACATAAAGAGAAGATAAGATGAAGAAAAAAGCTCCTTTTTATTTCTCTTTTCCACTTGAGAATTTTGATAGTTAAAAGGAAAAAAAGGAGAAGGAAGAGAAGAAGGCGATTGGGCTTAGGCGTTAAAAAACATATTTTATTATTCAGTACTTACCAAAAACGTTCCCTCTGCCCGGATAAGCAATCGACAATATCGTTTTACTCGAACCACCACCACTTGAATATCCAAGGATTATTATTGTTTTGCAAAAGAAATTACTATAGTGAGATTACTTTAATAGCGGTTGTAAGAAGGTGCTTGATTCTGGTCTTTCATTAGCGGGTCCGTCCTAAAGTGCCGATTTTCCAATGTTCCCCTATAATTTTTTGTTGATCTCGTAACTGCTAACGTGTAATTACCAGATAATATGATCGTGAAAAACATCACCTCAATTCAAAATTCTACCTACATAAAATACACCTATCAATATCCAAGTCCATATTACAAAAATATACACGGGATACAATCCACGGTATACGCACGGTATACGTATACGCATACAAGTAGATATGGATACCCTATGGTAAAACTCAAAATATTCCTGTTATGTGCTTCGTTTATAAACTATATTGTACTTTCCTATTTATAATGTCACATTATACGCTAATCCTGATACCTACGTAAAAATGGAATATTTTATACGTAGAAGTTATGTACATATATGTAATACACAATCAATGTCGATGTAAGTACTTTGTACATAAACATACGGATATGCAGATAAAAGTCTGACGCCAATCATGATATAATACGATAAATTAATTTCTATTCAGATTTTATGTACATGTATATACATACATAGTAAGCATGATGTAGTTCCTAGATGTATTAGGTATATTATACGTATCTCATGTGTAATACAGATCATCATTTTTACCTTTTCACTTTTATTCTATTTCGTCTCAATTTCTTATTTTATTTCTCATTTAATGATGTCTCGATGAAATTACACAGGCATGTGAGGTGAGATGCACATGCTGCTAATATATAACAACAGTTTGCCGCGTTCGCGGTCCATTATCAAATGGTGTTGTATAATATGCCCGGCTGACTTTATGGTGCACTTTACATTTTTGTCCTCCCATCTCGGAGATGCTTGGAACGTTTGAGTGTGCGTTCATTTCTTGTGTATTGTGTGATATTGATGTCTGAAGATAGAACGAAAGAAGTGATATTAAGTGTTATAATATGCCGTAATTTGACAGATTCTGCAAGGTGAGATGCAAATGATCTAGGTATATACTTTTTACATCCAGATGTTTCAGACAAACAGCAAATTTTATTTTTCATTGAATTAAATGCTATTTCAAATAGAGTTCGGACAATAGAATTGAGCATTTTCCCTGCGTTTATGCTAAAAATGATATGAATAGTCTCTTTTTTCTTGTTCAAAAACTGTGAGCATACCTAACTACATAATGTACGATTTCCGATTTCCTGTAAACTTTCA
>JAQIVE010002231.1:0-20735 GCA_034698285.1 Sminthurinus bimaculatus | reverse complement strand
AAATGAATGACAATAGTGAATAGTAAATAGTAAGCCGTCAACTAGTAAAGGACGGGGGGGGGGCAAGAAATATGCTTCAGAAAAGGTGCAGGCTCATCATGTTTCAAATTACCCGAGCAGTAATTTATCAGTTGCCCAATAAAATTCTTACCTCTATATTTTCTGAAAAGTAATTTTACTTTTATCTAGAAGTCACTAGCTCACAAATCACGAAAAATCTTTGCAATTTAATCCGTGGATCTTCAATTTTTACGTTCACAAAAATTTTGAATTGTATTTTGCCCAAGATTCCCTATTCTGCATAATAAGGTATATCTATCCGTGATCCATGATATAATCCTTTTTATACCATAATGTGATGTGCACAAGTGTACGGGCATTATTTTATGTATGTACATGCCATGACGCATAACACATAATACCACAGTACTCAACTGTCCAACGTAAGCCAGGATGCATGCATGCATGTACATACATATATACCACCATAAGTATGTTCAGATGGAGAACCAAAGCCAGGACCAGAGCCAAAGTGAGAGAGAGACAGAGAAGGAGAAAAGGGAAGTAAAGGAAGACAAGAGCGGCGAGAATATCAAAGCGGCGAGTCTCTTTGATCTCAAAGGTACCTTTTTTCCAGCCGACAATATGGTTTGGTTGTTTATTTTAACATTTAATCGTATCGTTTTCCTCTCAACTCCAAGCAGAACTCTTCTACGTCTACTTTGCTATTCACTATTTACTCACACACATCTCCATACACACATGTACACAGGCATACATACGTACAACCTACACTCAGTCAGTCAGTCGTTGCTGTGACTAGAAGCAGAAGCAGAAGCAAAGAGGCTGAGCTCGAGTAAGCTTCAATGTATTTGTGTATATGTAATATGTACTTATGTATTGGATGCTAGACAGAAAGGACTAAAGTTGTTTATGTATGAGTAAAATGTACTGCAACATATTTAATATATGTATGTATGTAGTACCTATTCAAAGATAGAATCCTCAGTGTTACATAAAATGTTTAACATTATTACGATGCACACAATTTACATATTGTGGATCAGTTGTTGATTATTCACTGCAGACTGGTCCGATACATTAAATTGAAAATCAAATGCATTTCGTTTGTATGAATTATCGACGAGCTACACTATTTTTTGTGTGGTGCATGTATGTATAATGTCTTTAATTTACTATTTTTGGCACTGACAGCACACCATTTGAAAGAACCCTATGTATGTATGATCATAATGAGTGTTGTGTAGGGCGCTCCTCTTCATCTCTTTTTAATCTGTGGATATCTTGATTTCTCAAAGTTCTAAAAAAGTCTCTCTCTCTCTCTCCCTCGCTTGTCATTCATCAGTCACACTTACTCCTATTACTAGAAAATAGGTTGACGAATGAGGAATATGCACACATAGTGAGGCGATGGTATCCTGTAACTTACGTTTCATATTTCTCATTCCAAACTTCTTTCTCAGGCTTCAACCACATCTTTAAAATTAAAATTGCTTATAGAAAATTAACCATTCTCTCTCCTAGAATTACAAGGGATGTATTTTACGTTTTAGCTAGCCGACCACCGTAAGAATGGAAACAAAAAAATAAGAGCACTCTGGGTTTACGAGCAATCAAAAGCGAAACAGAGAAATCAAGAAACGAGATCGAGCTTGAAACGATTTTTAGTCTTCTCGGCTTGAATTGGCTTGTAATTCTTTCTTTTTTTCATTGCATTGAATGTTTGATTCTCAATTTTTTGAATGGCAGGTATGTCCATCTTCTAGTTTGGCCTCTGCTCTTACGATTATTAGTTTTTCTCTCAACAGTATGAACTATTAATGTAAAAGCTCTATAAACAAAGTATGACTGCATGGAGTAGCCCTTTATGTATAATCTAGCTCATTGACTTGCTGACTTACTTGTAGTATTGGCAAAATTAGTAAGAATAACAATAATGATGATAATAATAACAATACGACCAGGAGACTAAGTTCTGTACTAACTGTTCGAGTTGGTGGTTCCCTATTTCATAGAAAAAGTATCAAAAGGACATGTATGCATGTATGAATGTAAGCATAGATGTACACATACACACACACGTAAACAGATAGAGCAACTCACTCACTCTCTCTCTCGTTTTCCTCTCTCTGTGAATGAGAGAGGGAATATGTATGTGCAATGTGAAAGATAGCACGAACTCCCGCATGACACCCAAAATCTAACAACAACCAGCATCATCGTCACAGTCTGTGCTAGAAGAGCCATCAAATCACAGCGTCCAAGCCTCTTCATTATCATCAGTATCAAAGGTTTCCGTCGAACAGCTTATTTCCCCCAAACCAACTCAATTACACATCTAATAGCTAATAGAAAGTTAACTATTTATCGACAAATATTACTACTAGAAAATAGCCAGTGTCTCCCTTCTTGCTTCATTTTTTTTATATTGTCAAATGACGGTCCAACTGCATATTGTAAAAGTTAAAAGTGCCAGTATATAGAGTAGATGTACTGATCTTTGTGACATTTTATTACAGTTACTTCTTGTCTCAAGCGTAATACATAAATTAGAGAGGTTAAAATGGAAAAGTGTCAAGTACTTTTGGCCGTCTTGAGCATCTTCTTCCTGTTCCCTTGTTCCTCCCTTTTTATAAACTTGACGTGGGCCGCAAGTATTAACAGCGTGGAGAGTTTAGACGAACAACTAGTCTTAAAATGGACATCGAGTGCCATGAAATTTTTCGACTTTTACCGGTGTGTCCAACTCCATATTGCGGACAAAGAAGAGTGCTCCAAATTAAGTGAAGTCAGTCGCTCCCAAATAGCTGTTTATGTTGGACAGGCAAAACAGTTGGATGGGACGAATTCAAATATGGATTTGAAATATGTGTACCAGGCCGTGGGGAAGGGAAACGGAGGAATTGGAAGGAAGAAAGTCTATGCCATTCTACCAGACTCGGCGAGCCAAAAAGAAAGTCGAGCTCATGACGTCGTCCTGGCACTAGATCCTTATCCCCAGGCCAACTTTGGTCACTTGATTGGACTCTTTTATGTGGACTTTGGTGTGGAGGACCGATACTGTCAGGAGAGTCATCAGCTTTTGATTTCTGGTAAGAATCCGCACAAATTCCTCATATATTTATTGTGATAGTTATAAACTTAGAATTTCATAATTCGCGTAGGTATCTCAAAAATTATGGGATTGTAAGTAGTTATGGTCAGAAGTTCATGCCAATCATTCTCTTATATAATATGCATAAAGTCTACATAGCTAAATATAATATGCTTCTAAATTAAATTTATTATTGAATCTAAATGTGTGCGAAATTGCTCACAGAAACCTAAGCAAGAATTGCACTGTCAAGCTCATAAAAGACACACATTGTGTACAAAGATTACACAGTTATTCTGCATTACAATTTACGATACATGACTCAGGGTTCATAACATTGGAATCAGAATAAGTCGAAGAGGAGCAAGTGAGCAAGAAATCTGAGAAATGGAGAAGGAGAGACAGAGAAGATGAGATAGAAAAAGAAGCCAAGTGGTTTAAGTGCTGAGGGAAACAATATAATGTAGACTAGCAAGACTTCATGGGAAACTTTTTTTTTCTCTTGGCGGCTCCTTTATAGAGCTGGCCATAACACACGCTCAAATCCTGGAACCCACCCTCCATAAAATGAGTTAACTGCTGCCTATATGTAACCTCTTTCCCTATCGCTCCCTCTTTACACTAAAGGATATGAAAACGGAGCCACTCTCACCACTTGAGATTCGGCGTCATTTGCAAGCAGCTCCTGAAGACCCGTTGACACGAGCCAGTTTCCTTTGAAGTTGCCGATCAAAGAGAAATGCCGACGCTCCTTCAAAACCACCACCACCACCCCTCCCCCCATGTACAAGATATTCTCCCTCTCTTTCTCTTTCTCTCGCTCTCTCTATCTCTGTCTCTCAATAATTCCGAATTCAACTACAACAAGTACTACTGCTATTACTACATTTCCAAAACTAGTCGTACTACTAATATTACAACTAGTTGGTTGGCTGGACTATATTAGAATGTCCTCATGTACCCACATCATCCGTTCTCCCCCTCGCTTTGACTGCACTTCATTTGAATGTTATTTACTAGAATTCAAAGTTTCAGTTAACTTTAACTGCGTGGTTTAAATACATATGTTTATCATACATACATAACACAGCATATGCATCACCGTCTATATTATATTTATTTATACGGTAGCAACTGTGTATTAAAATATGTATGCATGTATTATGTATGTAAGATGCGCACATATTCATGCATTTAATTCGGTGTTTTTCATCCACTCACTACATATATACATATTATATAGGTATATACTCTACTTCCTAATTCTTTTTTTCTGGTGAACTCATCATTCTTTCTCCCTTTTCTCTTAATGTTGTCCCTAAGTTATTTTTCTTGTAAAATTCTGAACCAAGAGTCGTCATCGTCTTCTCCTGTTTTTTCCCATATGTAGAGTTATCCATTATATGCACGTCTGATGAGGATTTACCTAGTATCCAGGGATAGAATTACAATGATAACAATGAAGGTTTTTACCGTCTTTTACGTCTTATCTACCCATCCATCTCTTTCTATCTTTTATCAAAGATCCCCCTTCATTGTTGTTGTCATTTTGCCACAAACCCGCATCAGTAATTGACTACAACCTAAAAGTTAAACTGGTGGCACCCACTCACTAAATAAATATAAACGGTTGTACGTATACATATACATATACATGTGACTAATGATCAAGTAATGATGATGATGATAAAGTAGGAGCGGCAACTTGCTTGAACAGTAAATAACTTCCATGCACCATTTAGGATACATTGCAGCAGTATCCGTTTACGAGAGTAAGTAGTATACATATAGGAGTCCATCAGTAGTGATTAGTGGTCATATACATACGACGATATGAATCGTTATATTCACTGTAGTCCAAAGTAAAGACTACACAGGATACTATTTTTCGTCTATATATTTGGGAATGAAAGCAGTTTTGAAACAATTTTAAAACATTTACGAGAGTTTGTCGGTGTCATTACTTTGAAGATAGTTGATGCATTTTATTATAATATATTATATATATTATCCGTCGAGACACAATTAACAATAAGTATGATAAACGATCAATATGACCAATGTTTACCTATATGCACAAAACATATTTTTGTGATTGTACCTACATGTCTACATACATGCATGTATACATAAGTGTATTATTGTATTATTCATGCATGTGCGTATTACATATTATGGCTAATGACAGCATCGAGTAGAGAAAAATGGAATGGCTGTTCATGGAATGTCTATTTTATTGATGACTTACAGATCAAACATGTATCACCGTGGCAAAGAAGTCTCGATGTCCCAACTTAATTGAGCGGACAGCCAGTTACATCCCAAGGAAATGTCACATTGATTTCCTCCCCACAGGTCAGGTTAATTTATTGTTAAAGACTTTGCAAATGACAAAACTATAAACTTTAATAATATCAAACAAAGCAAGTCATGGCGGTATTTCATATTATCTCAAACCTATGTATCTAGTTCCAAAGGAATGATATCTAAATTCAAATTGATTTTCACATTTCCTCCCCACAGTGCACCTTGCTGGACTAAATCATGGAGGTATGTTGGGTGATGATATGAGTACTGTTGATTTGCTTGAGTGCATTCGAGTACCTGGATTTGCTTCTTGTCCTAAATTACGGCCTATCAAAGAGACGGAGAAAGTCCTGTGTGACCCTTCCAACGCTAACTCAAAAAGGTAGGCAAGAACATGAAATATGGGGCTCATCTTGTACCGAAAATCAAATGAGTAATGTAGCCGAGTATCAGTGTATATAAGCTGTGGACACTTAGGCACTAAATATAGATACATATTATACAACTGATTTTGCTTCCTTGTACTTATTTACATCACAAGCCGCAATTCATCACCATGTCTTTTTAAATCGTAGATGTGATACAAGTTACACTGGAGTGGGAACCCGATGCAAATTGTTTCAAACATGTGACCGAGCTGTTTTATTTGGAGGAAGTTGGAACCGGATCCATTCTGGTGCTCAGTCATTGGCAAACATATTCAAAATGAATGAAATGCTCCAGAGAGCAGGATTTTTTAAAGGTAGACATTCTTTGTGTTTTTATATTACATATTATTTAGGAGTTACAATCTGTTTTGGTGATCTTCGATCTAATGTACGTATAATCTAAATACGTAACTAATTGTAAGATGCATAATTCTCTGGTACGGATTGCATCTTTAATTGTGATTGAACTACATGTTTATGAACACTTTTCTTTGTAGACAATATCAAGATATTTTATGGCAACGGCGGAGTTCAAAATGGCCTGCCAGTTTTGTCGACCGCAATGAAAAGTGGTCTAAGGGGACACTTGAGAACCATTTGTGAGTCAAGACACTGCGCGGACACATTGTTTATTTATCTGAATAATCCTGTGACTACGGAAGGGGATATGCTGCTATGGGATGTCGACAGTAATGGAAAGGTTCGATTATAGAAAATTAAAAGTAAACATGAGCTTTATACATAAATGCATGATGCATGTTATAAGTCCGCATACATCATATAGAAAATTGCAGGCGAAAGTACCCTATTGAAGTTAAAAATCTACAGGAGCCCATAACAAGCCCACCAATTTTTGGATAGACTAAACAATCCCGTTAGATTTCGGTGGTCGGCCCAATGCTTTTTCCAGGCAACCACCGACCAATACTGACTCATAGTAGTGGGTTATCTTGGTTTCTTTGTCGGCAGTGAGGTTGATGTCGGTTGTCGGGTTAGTATTGGTCAGGTTTGGTGGTTGCCTGGTAAAAGTTTTTCTGACCGACGACCACCAAAATCCGAACGCCAAAATCTGATGGGATTGTTTAGTCTATCTCGATTTTCGACCACAGAAAAGTTAGTTAAAAACCATCTTTGCTCTTTGTTATGCCGCGGAATTTGGCTTATTTCAATGGCTTTTCCGATGAAAATTCGGTGAAAAACAGGAAAACCCCGAGTAGGGCAGATTTTATACCGGACGTTTTTTATCTTATTATGATTTTGACTTTACAGGCCGATGAACTGGAAATATACAAAGTAAAGGAATTCTTATCGGACGTATCTCAATGTGAGGCCAAACGGGTCATTATCGTAGCTGATCAACGTAATTCAGATGTTCTAGTAAACCAACTGAAAGGTAATAATTATACACTGAAATCGACCCCACTTGCAAAAATGAGTGTGCAAGTGAGGTCGATTGCAGAAATACAGATACCTGAAAAATATTAAGGATTTTAAACAAAAACAAGAGCTAAAATAACGAGTTATTTCAGCCCTTGTTTATGTACATACCTATTTATATTTATACATCATATGCATAATGCATACAAACTCCTTGGCTCTTGAGAAATTTCAGAGATGTCATCCTTTGTAGAGTGGTACTTATTCGTTTCATTGCTTGATTTCAGAATCCAGTGAGCATCCCAATGTTATCGTTTTCACACCGGGTAATTCCAGCCAAGTCATAAATAACGGAGAATTGACAGATATTTGGGCAAATCATGCACATACAACGTCTTGCCTTCGCCACCTTAAAGATGTAAGCAACTTCAATGTTATAAGCATCTACAATATATATACAAAATAGACATACCGTAGTATGACTGATTGCTGACACTGACCATTAAGTTTAAATGAATTTTTTTGGACTTTTTAATCCAATCGCGTAGACTGGAAACATGAAACTGATAAATTCCAACCCAGTTGTATACGACAGTTCCGCTGAGGGATTGTTGAAAGTTAGTATCATTGGAGCCCCTTGTGACCTGAATCCTCCATTTTCCGATGGGGAACTTCGTTCTCTTTATCAAGGTAAGCATTAAGCATGTGCATACATGTACACATGCTTATATGGACTTGCAAGAAATATACACACATACTAGTATTTTTAAATTATGCTGCAAGCTGCAAGGTTCGAATCTAACAATAAATTGAATGTCATAAACAATAAATCTTTCAATTTTCAGGTTGTCAAAATGTTCCAACTAGCGTCTGGTTTTCTCTCAACTATGGAGTGACACAGGATGCATACGAGGACGACGATGAAGAAGATGATGAAAGTGAAGAAAGTAATGATTCAAATAATAGAAGAACATCGTAGATTCTAAAGGTTCTCCTTCTTTTCCTACTCTTGCCTCACCGAATAAAATATGTTTGTATACATAATAATGTAATAAAACAGGAATAATGGGTTCCAGATTTATATGTACACAACATACACGCAAAAAATGAACAAATTATCTAGGTGGCAAAATAATTTGACCGGAACCTAAGCAGTGATACTCCAAACTTTAATATGCACAGTGACTGTGCCAGTTATTATTACTAAACATTACTATGCTTAAATATTATTTTTAAAATATTTTATATTCTATTTTAGGAAAATTAGTTGCGATTTAGTTATAATTAAATGTGAAATTAGTGTAGTTGTTTCACCGTATTGAGTTAATTATGTAGTAAAAATATTTATTTACTTACATTGTACATAATGGTTTGTACATATATTTTAATACTGAATTGTATTACTTACATACTTATAGATAAGCAAAAATATGTGTATATATTTATTATATAAATCTCTAGTGTAAACCGTTTAAAAATTTTATTATTCATAAATATAGAATTCTTTTACTGTGCAAGTCGAAGTCCTTTTGTAAGTAAATATTTAGGTTTTGTTTAAAAACATAATTTTAACTACCAAGTAAATAATGTTTGTAAGTAAGTAACGAAGAAATGTCTCTATTTACGGCGGTTTATATGATGTGTCCACAAGTATTACCTTAAAATGATATCCACTAAAAACTTCTTTAACAAAATATTACTATTGCTACTTTTTTTAACTATAATACTTTTCAGCCTGTTTTTCAAGATTGAAAAAAAATTAAGCTACAAAATAAAGAAAGCAAAGTACAGCGAAGCCTTCAAAATAAATACAAAAACCAGTAGCCATAATCAATACAATATTTTACTTTTACTTCATAAAAGACTTACTCCATATAATATACTATATTATACATACAATGAAACTATAGCATATATATAAACACAATGAAACTCAATGAGGGGATATCTATAAAACTAAACTATAAAAAACAGTATTACTGTAGTACAACATGATAGTATACATACATAGTGCATAATTTTAAAACTTAGAAGTTAGGTATAAAAACTCTATTTGCTATTCAATTAAATTTTATCCTATTTTATATAATATTAAATATTATACATATCACAATCATTATGCTAAATTTTTAAAAGTTTTCGTAATTTTTCAAACTAATGTTTTTAATCTTTCGATTCAGATATCACAAATATGAGCTTCAGTTTTGAGAAATGTTGACAGAAACATTACATGATACTGTAAAATGATACGTAATTTTTAGTACATGCCGAGAATACCAAATACCAATAACAATTTTAGATTGTAAAACGGATTTTCAAACCAGCAAGAGCTATACTAGAGGGTTCTTTCTTTAAATTCGAAAAAAATACAATGACAACAATAAGTCATTCAGCAACATTCATAATTCGGATATCCTAAAATATTAAGTAAATAGAATTATTTTTGAAAGACAATAGGGAAGCTCTGTCAAAACTATGGTACTGCTGGAGGTATGTGTAAAAAAGTACAGCCACACACTAAGCAAAATTTCAATAAAACGTGTAGGCGTATCTTTTACTTATCGCTAAAAGCAAAAAGAATGAAAACGTTAACTTACGAGTGTTATTGAATTCCTAATCAAAACAAAGCACTCTTCGTTTCTTAATAATTAGTTGTCTAAGCGAATTTTTGTAATCATTAGCAGATTTTAATTTGCGGGATCTCGCGATCCTTGGAGGATACTGCAATAGTAAAATATTACAAACTAAACTGCCAGTCATTTGAACACTTGATATTGAATACATTTTCATTTTTTGTTTTTCAACAGCAGCAGTAGTAATATTGGAGGTAGGAATGGCGTTTACTACATCACTTTTTTTAAACAATGATGGTGACGGAGATATTTGAACTTTATCCCCTTCTTCAATTTCCGGTTCTTTCTTTATTTTGATAGGAAAAGCATTATCTGATGATTTTGATTCTAGAACAGCAACTTCATCTAAATCATTAAATATCTCTAAAGGGTCTTCAAACATATCTGGTGAGCCACAATCAACATCCATGGCATTCTTTTCGATACTATTATAAACCGGAGTAGCGGGAATAATATCCATGGAATGGGAATTATTTGGAGCAGAATCTTCTTGAGAAAATGGGCCAGTGTGAAAGCTAATATTTAAACTACTATTATCATCATCATTGTCATCATCTTCACTGTTATTACTATGATTACTGTTGTCATCGATAGTAATTACTTCTACTTTATTTTCATTATTTTGAAATAAATAATTTTTCACAGTACTAGCACTAGTCGAAGACTGCTGCGATATTATGCTGTTACTTTTATCGTTGAAGCCGTTTTTGTTGTTATTATTAATAGGCCTATGAAGAAATGCTGCTTTTCTTTCTAAATGTTTATTTTTTTCGTGAAATGATTCCACTATATTAGAAATATTCCAACTACCTCTCTTTTTGGTACTATTCCTATCACTAAATTTTTCATCATGACTTTCGGAAAGCGGTCTGATATCATCTAACTCATTGTCATTTATTATGCTACAGTCATACTCTTCATCGTCTTCTTCATTCATCATAAAGTCTTGACAATCGTAGTAAAAACACGGATCACCATTACTACTAGTTATAGCATCAGATTCCGCGATGATGTTGCCAATTTCATTTACAGGTGACTCAGCTTTATCTCTTGTATTATTGATATTTCCTGCTGCATAGATTTCATTGTTGCTATTACTATTTGTGTTCAAAAATTGAGTGACATTAAGTTTACTTTTCTTCCAGGGAAAGGTTTCCCAGTCAGGATCATCATAAAAACGCCCACTTTATTTGTTTCCCACAAAGAATTTATTCCATCTTGAGTTTTCAATCCTGTAATTATCTTCCATTTGGGCTTCTTTCGTGATTTCTCAGACTTCCCAACAAATGATATCGATTGCCGTTTTGACGACGCATCATCGACATATCTTAAACGTCGTTGTAAATCGAACAGCAAATTCTTACAAGATATTCTTAATTCTTCTACACTTGTTTGAAACCTATGAAGAAAAAAATATAAGAATAATCAATTTAAAAGCCCCAGAGGAAGGTATAATAGAGGTTACACAGTGCATTATCTGCTTGCATTTGTCTAGTTTGGCTGGTCCGGTCAAGTTTGAAAATTTTGTAACCCCAATAAGTCAATTCTTTATAACTCTTTGTATTTGTACAAAAAAATAAGAGTAAATAAACTTGTTTGAAGCAAGTAAGTATTATAACATGGATGAGTACATGATCGCAGTATAAATGTGACTTACTCATCAAAAGTTGAAGGGGTTAAATTTAACGATCCGTGAAAATGAAATTTTAAAACTAAACGTTCCCTTGTACGTCTACTACATTCTTCAAATGCGAATCCCTCCAATATATCAGATAAAAGGAAATTCACAATCTTTTCTGTTACTGTCCGAATGTATTTTAAGACGTCTGGGGTATTGATAAGCTATAAAAAAAATATGAATAAGTAAATTAGAATTCAAATCTATTTTCGATTATTACACACAAAACACAGCTAGATTTATATTACATTAACAGTGTATTAATAGTGTGTACATCAACTTACAGGAATTGAAAATCCAAAACTTTGATGGAAGGTAAAGGATTCTTTAGAATACAGTCCTATATTATACATAAAAAGAATAATCAACATTTAAATATGTAAGCCTTTCAGAATTGTCAGGTTATACCCGGCATCATATTATGTGTTACGATATGCTACATAATATACAATATAAAATATAAATGTGATGTACAATTGTTACAACAAATTTTTCAAGTACCGCGATGAAAAATTATCAAGTTGATGGCAGCATAAATGAAATCGTAAAGTACTTGTCCAATTATCAGCTCATTTTCACCAGCAGTCCTTATAGATTTGCAGTCATAATTGTTCTTGAAAATATCATTCTTCCGACTTAGCAGAAACAAGCTTGATAATCTAAAATCAAATAAAAAACAAAACAATAACAATCCATGCTATAAAATATAAAATTTTACACGTGCACCTGCATTTGTACGTTGTACATAAATTTAAGTACTAACTACGGACATTAAAGTTACTTAGATATGTATATTGATATATTTGATGGGCGATATTCTACCCACTACACACTAGACATTTCTACTTAGGTAAAAGTACATACAAATCGATTATTAAAATGTCTTTGGACAATTTCAATTTTCACAAATAATAGATGTGATAGTACATAGTACATAGCATTGGGTAATGGAGTGATATGGGATAAATTCCGAAGTTCAAATAATTAATAAGATTACACTTACCCCTGATTCATTACTAGTTAAACTGCAGCAACAAATTGATATTTCAATCCGTTTTTCAGAAAAATCAAGACGGAATCACGACGAGAAGAGGAATATCTTGATATTTTTTATTGTTATAGGTCGACTTGCTTTTACATTTTAGATTTTAGATTTTAGATGTTTGATACATTATTTAATTATTAGTATCCACCTAAAAGTAAAGTATAATATGCTTCCTCCTTCCTCCGGTGCCTTTTTCCGTCAGGATTTCTCTGCACTCTGCATGTGTGTTCGTGAGCGTGTGAGAGCTAGTGCATAAGTGCATATAGTCAATATTAGTAGCTTTTCTGTGTTCTGTGAATTATGAACCTTATTTTTGGCCTGTGAATTCAAAGCAAGAACCGGCGCGTCGTCCGCGTTAATTTTAGGCTAATAAAAATTGTGTGTTGACTTTTGTGTTTTCTTTGCGAATTGCAATATTATAATAATAATACATAATACATCTGTACCATTTAAAAGGCAAGTTTTAGAGTAGTCGTTTTTTATGTAGATATATTTACTAAACCTCATTCTTTGCGTTCATATAATTTTACCATAGTTTATAGTTGTAAATTGTAAAGCTGCATACGGAATATGTTGTTTCAAAAGATTCCGTGTTCCGTGTGTGTGTTTTTCATATTTATTCGAGCTCTGCGAGCACAAGTATTTGAAAAACATTCTTACTAATTCTTAACTGTCGTTCTGTCTTTAGATTAGTTTCAATACGAGGACATTTTGTATCTACATACCGCAAGACTAATTGATTATTAATTATGGCTCCATCTAAAACTGACGTTTCCCCTTGGAGCTGGACAGAAAGGACTCCCCCAGACAAGATTACACTTCGTCACTTGAAGCAAGCTTACCGCCTTGATGGACCCGGAATTCAACGTTGTCCTTATAGATGCTCGTAAGAAATATTATTTATATTTATTGGTCAATACTTCACAATATTTTTTAAATAAAATTGCACAGATAATGATAGATGATAGTGTTTTCTATGCCTCTTATGACAAGTTGTGTTGTTTGCGTTAAATACTATGTAATAGTTGTTTAAACTCTTAGATGGATAGCTTGTGAAATTCATATAGCACCATCATTTTCAACGCTGATTCCTGATTCCTATAATATTTTCTATTGTCTTATAAATTCAATGAATTGTATCTTGTATCATATTTCTTTTATTACATAGGCGGAATTGCAAGAAAAATCCATTTTGTTTATGGAATCTCGGCGAAAAGCACTGGATTAATGCAAGCGATGACAACTCTGACGATGATTTAGGAAATGAATTTAGAAGGGAGGATGATTTTGCTGGAATTATTAACCTTGGTACTACATGCTATGTAAATGCTCTTTTACAACTTTGGTTTCACAATCCAATTTTACGTCCAGCAATTTTGAAGTGGCGACCATCATATGCCAGCACTCTAGAAGAATATCAACCTCTTTGTGCATTTGGTCAACTACAGGCCATGTTTGCAAGAATGAAATTTTCTAAACAAAGGTATTTCAAAAAAAAATTTAAACTAAATTCGAATAGGTGGCGAAAGAGTACCAATAATTTAGAATTAAAATTCTTTTGCTCGTTACACATGTGGGTTAAATATATGCATATTTTTCTTATATAATGTGTTAAAAACTAATTAGAACAAAGATATAAGCATGCTAACTATTATCTTTTGTAAATTTTAGTGCGATCAATCCTTCAAAGCTTGTCGAGTCGCTTAAGTTGAATACTGGAGAGCAACAAGATGCTCAAGAATTTGCCAAACTATTCATGTCCGTCTTATCAAACTTAGCAAATGAAGAGGATGTGAGTAAGGAATTGAATCGAGCCTTTGAGGGGACCTGGCAATATGAGAGTGAATGTAAAAAATGTAAAAAGAAGAATTCCAATGAAGAAAAATTTACAGAACTTGATCTATGTGTGAAAGATGCAAAGGATACCACGGCTTCATTTGCAAAGCTATTTACAGAAGAAGAATTGGATGGAGACAATCAGTATTTTTGCCAACACTGCGATGAAAAAACAGATGCCATCCGACGATTTAAACTCTTGTCCCTTCCCCCCGTATTAAACATTCAATTGCTCCGTTTTGTTTATGATAAGTAAGTTTTTATAAAGTATAAACGCATGTGTAAGAAATGGTAATTTAAAAAATATATATTAACTATTGTAACTTGCAAATTACGTG
The DNA here is from genome assembly GCA_034698285.1 of Sminthurinus bimaculatus. Classification (NCBI taxonomy): domain Eukaryota; kingdom Metazoa; phylum Arthropoda; class Collembola; order Symphypleona; family Katiannidae; genus Sminthurinus; species Sminthurinus bimaculatus. The sequence continues at coordinate 5,978 of JAQIVE010002231.1, read as the reverse complement.
ACAAACACAATACGTACAAATACAATTTTAAAACAAGTTTTTGTGTTCTACTTTGTTTGAATTGTTTAGAGAAATCAAGAGGAAAAAGAAAGTTACAACGCCTTACAATTTCCCAGAATATCTTGATATGACTCCACATGTTCAACCACCGAAGAACAATAATAATAATGATACTTCAGGGAAGTTAGGAACCAGTCATAAATATCAATTAACCGGTTACCTTGTTCATAATGGCAAAAGTGCCTCTTCTGGCCACTACGTGGCACATATTAGGGATTTAAAAACTGGAAACTGGTTAATTTTTAATGATGACGATGTTTCGGAACAAAAAACCAAGATAAGTAAAAAAGATGAGGATGAGATGACGGAACAAAAATCATTCGGAGAGTACAAATCCACTGGGGCCTATATGTTAGTGTATACTCATCAAAGCCTTATCAAAGATCCTGCAGCGGATCCAGAAATCCCTGAATATTTACACAAATTAGTAAAAGATGAAGACACATTATTTGAATCTGAATTTCAAAACTCCAAGAAGGAGCGGGAACAGAAAGCCTTTTATCATGAGAAAAGAAAATCAACCGTCGAAGCTCTGTACAATCTTTTTCTACCTGATATTCCTAACAACGGTGAGGTTAAAAACGAAGATGCAAAAGATGATGAATCGAACAAAGAAAAGGAAACAGAATGGAATGATTCCAACCACAAAAGTAACAAAAATATAAACGATGATAGGAAAAAAGAAGGATCATCGGCCCTTAGTTCGTCAGGAAAGAAAGCAAGTAAAATAGCCAAAGATAGAGAAGCTCAAGCAAAAGAGTTTAGCAGAATTTCTGCGATGAACAAGGCCGCAGCATATACCAAAATTCCCATTGATGAAATGGACTTTATTCCCTATTCTTGGATAACTTCGTGGCTTAACCCAAATAAAGAGACTGTTCCTATTTTATTCAATGATTCCATCCGCTGTTGTCATGGAAAACTAGCTGTGCAAACGGGTAATTCACACTTATGAATTATAATTTACATGAATTTGTAGGCTAATAAGTTTATTTCACACATAACTCTCATTTTTAATGCCACGCGTACTAATATTCCAATTTTTGTAATTATTTTTACTTTGTTGTTTTTAAATTTTATCAACGGAGCTGGGAGCTTGCAATTTAACAAGACTCCATAGGGAATTAGCAAGTTCTCTGCTCCCTTGATAATTTATGAAGCACAGTATAATATTGAACATTATATTATAACATTATTATATTATTTACTTCTTTGTTTTGATTTTTTTTAAAAAAAAGAATGTTAATTTTTTACACAGGAACATTGGTTACTCAGTACAAAATTATCCCAAGTAAAGTTGCAGATATTTTATATAATACATATGGACCTGAATCGAATGCGTCATCGTCATCAGCATTAACACCATCACCAGAAATTAAAACTGAAGAAACACCGACATTACCAACAACAAATGAAGATGTGAAAATGATAGATGTTAATGGTAATCATGAGGAAGAAAAAGAAAATATGGTCGAAAAGGTAGTACCCAAATTTCAAGGAAGGCTTCAAGGCACAAAAGATCTATGTGAAGAATGTGTTAAAAAAGAATGCGAGCGACTTAGACGTCTTGTAGAGCTTGACAATGATTTTAAAACTACGAATGACCTTTTAAATATCACAACCAAGAAGTTTGAAGCATACAAGAAAAAAGTTGAATCCCCAGAGTATTCACACAACTTTTGGACTGACAAAGTTTGGGTATCCAAGCGTGATCTTAGAAGATGGAAAAATTGGATCAAGGAAAAATATACTCATACGGAATCACAGGAACAAGATGATTCGGCGACTCAGGATCGAGAGTTCAATGCTGATATACGGTGTATACATGGTATGATAACCTTTTTCTGTTTTTAATAATTATGTACGACTTTGGTCAATTCTCAACGAACAAAGTTCAGTATAACCCTTGACCTGGATGTCTCGAAAACTGCAATTTTTTAAGAGACACGAGTAGTTCTGAATTGCCATAGAATTTTTGAGTATGTATAGTATATTTGTGTTTATGAAAGACAGGGTGAATTATCGCTGCTAAAACGTACATATGTTCATCTAATTCATAGTTATGTTTATTTATTTATCAGGAAATTTGGCAGTTGACGAAAATAGTCGAAGAATTGCTTGCCTCCAAGCTTGGACTATCTACGAGAAATATTTTCCTGGTTGTTTTCATGCTCCAGTTCAAAGTTCCCCGCCATGCACAGCTTGTTTGGTAAGATACTGATCGTTATTTTTTTACTTAATACTTAATGACGGTATGTATGTACTGTGTACTGTTTTATTCAGCAATGTTTTTTTTTCATAGTACACAATTTATAATTTATGATCTATGAGACATACATTTTCATCCTTTGGTATGTTGCTGTGGAAATGACTAAAGGAACTTTTGAAAATGTATGTCTCATCTATATAACATGATTTTGATCTATGGTAACAAGCTACCAATTGAGATTTTTGAATATTTGTATAAATACAAATATTCAAAAATCTCAATTGGTAGCTCATTTCTTGTGGCCTTTTAAACTATAGGATCTGCAGGAAAAAAACAGCCACGTTGTAGAAGGGAACCGTAAACATGCCGAAAAAATCAAAGAATGTTTGAACCAATTACTTAAAAACAAAAATCGTCCAGATGGAAAATTGGATGGGGAGTATTTCTTTGTCAGTGAAACTTTTGTCAAAGGACTCAATCATTTCGTCAAGTAAGTATATCATTCTTAATTTAATAATTATTGTAAGTTTGATGGCATGCCTAAAAGTGGAGCACAATTCAGCCTTTTTAAAATATTGAAACATAGAAACACATTACATTTTTAATGGCTTGTAGTTGCGTTAACGAAACACACTGCAAATGGTAGTATAAAGTGGACACGTTCATTCTTTTAGCTAAAGTCTTGGTTCTGCTCTTTTCATCCGCTTCATTGCGTTATGTGCACACTAAACTGTGTAAGACGCATTCTTCCAAAAGTAGATCGTATATGTATAAAACGTAGAAGTCATGTGACTGACTATATGATATACAGGGATAAGCCGTGGGAAGATCAGTTGGATCTGAGCAGAAGATTTTTCGTGTCTGAAATCCATTAAGTGAGGATTACTAAGCGTCGTGGCGGCTATGTTGTCGAAATATATGCATTACTACATGACATCGTCTACTCGGGATTCAATTCCAGTATACAGTTTTAAACAGTTCTAGGCATATAAAAGTGCAAATATATGAAAGAGAAGCACTATACATTCTAATATTTTACATTTGCAGGCTACAATTTATGTGTATATTAGTTTTGAGCAATCTAGATTGTGCTCTGTTTATGCGAATGGTGTATATAATGCTATACTTATGTACTTCTAGGATTCTAGAATCTAGGTACTTTAATGCCTAAACTTTACATAAGTGAGTGGCGAGTAAAAATTAGCCACTAGCGTTTTTAACTCCCAATTTTGTTTCCGCGAGACCTGCAGAGTAAATGCATGTTGCATTCGAAATTTGAAGAAATCCGATGCTTTCATAGGCCATCATTATTGAACGTATTTTTCGAGAATTCAGTACATCAAACTTTTCCAAAAACTCCGTCGTCCGATTTCAAGAAATTTGGTACAAAGCTTCCTCTAAGCACTTGCGACGGAAGTTTCATAGTTTTTTGAAATTCTAAAAATTCTGTCCTCAAGAGGTCACCACGATCGGTATAGATTATATATTATAGATTCACGGAGTAGTCTTACATTACTCTTTGGTGACCCATCATGACCCATGGATGACTCAATTTTTCAAATTTTAATATATTATAACACAATTGGTGCCTACATGTTTCGGGTAAACACTTTGTCCAATTTCGTTGAAATCTGACTATGAAAATTTTGAAAAACAAGTGCACTGAATTCTAAAAAAAGTTCAATAATGGACGCATCGGATTTCTTCAAATGTCGAATTTGAAGAATGGTGGGTCACCTTTATGCCCAACATTAATAAGTATCTGTCATCATCAAGTATCTTTTAGGTAGTAAAACTGTGTCATAACTCACCTAAAAAACTATTCAGTTGGTTTTTATTCTTGTTTTTGTCAGTGGCTCATTTTTACCCACCACTCTTTCTGAGCTGATTTTAGTAGTAGTGCACATGCATTATATATCATTTGGAGAAGTGAAATCGAAGCTATTCTATGTATGCTGATCATTACAGATGAAAGATGCTAAGAAATGTTATACTCCTATTTGGATTGAATTTTTGTGTAATTCACACAGTAGTAGTTTCTCCGGACTAGTATAAATAGACAGAAGTTTCAATTTCACACCATGATATTGAGCTTGTAATTGTTCTCACCATTTTCAGAGTTTACAAGTATGTAGGGATATAGAGTTGTACATGTCTCTTTTAGACTTTTCTCCCCCTACTTTTTTCGCTAATGACTAATGACTGCCCGATGTCCAACTGGACCTCAAGCCCTTGCCTTCTTTCATTTTCTATTTGCTCTTGATGTTTTTCACCATCGAACATGTTTTCCTTCTCTCATGAAAAAAGCTGCTATTACGACGCACAAATATCCCATTTTTTCAACCCCGTATTCGTTCATTTTATTTTTAACGATCACTGGAAAAAAATCTACATTTTTACTTCCCTTGTCTCTTTCCTAAAGATTCTTAATCGTTCATTAACTAATGATTCTGGATACCATTGCCTTGTAAGTATACGACTACGATGCTTTTTATAAATTCGAGCTGTGATATCTTAATAGCTTTAATGGTTTTATGTAGTCACCATCACACTCACCTGCTATGCAGCTGCATAAATTTAGGTGGAAAGTGGAAACATAGCGTCTCTGTTAGGTTTTGCTCCTATTCGATCCATAAAGTTTTCTCCTGGATTTCCTTTTCTATTTTATTTTATTTTGACTTGGTTGAAGCAGCTAGAAAATTCTCAAAATTTTGTGTACAAATTGGCAGAGTAAATATCTTACAAAGAAAGGTAGTGAACTAAATATTTTCGGGGAGGGAATAGTGTGAATAAAAAGATGAAAATATATTTAATACCCAGTGAACATTTGAATCAGATGGGGTCCTGATGTCCTTTGTTTTTAGTCCAGAATTTGTCTTCATTGCATGGAACAGCACCCGTATAATTGACAATAAAGAGTGCATACAATTTCAAAATTAGGAAACCTGAATACTTATAATATCCATACTAAAGAAGTAGAAAACAGTGAGAAATCCCAAAACAAGACAAAATACGGAATATACAAGTACATTCCCTATTTTGTCTTGTTTTGCAATATATTGCGACTTTTGTTCAACTTATTTGTTCAATCATAACTACTACTACTACTACTACTACATAGTATAGTAATATGTACGTAGTAGTCGTATGTTGAATGACTTTGTAATCAAGGGACCATGGTCAGACGAAGGGTTGGATTCAAAAGAAATTGTTAATGACTTTGTACGATTCTCATCTGGTTTTGCCACCGGAATTCTCACTACTTCCCTTGTTTTTGTTCGGTCGCGTAGATTACTTTACTTATCGAACTTCGTTTTACTTATGTGATATGTGTACGTACAACGTTCAGGTTCTCATTTGAATATGCTGTCTGTTACGAATCTTATTGGTAATTCAGTGTAAGTGTATAATATTAGCAAGTTTGCGCTCCGCGCGAATCACGATGGGGTTTTTCCAAACCTCTTAATTAGTACACACAGCCTATTGTAGTTACCATTAATTTTCCCAAAAACTAATTTACTTATTATTTATACAACCAAAGCTACATTAGCCAAAAGGTTCGTGGATAGTTCAGTTTAAAAAAAATCGGTGCTGACCCGGTTTTTCGGGTTTTTGACCAACTTAACGGTAGGAAACTCGACAAACCCTTGCATATTCGTGATCTAGAGGTCAAATAGGTGCTATATAGCCGAACTAACCAAAAGTTTCC
>JAQIVE010002230.1:0-20740 GCA_034698285.1 Sminthurinus bimaculatus | reverse complement strand
TTTCAGAATCCGTTGACAAAATTTAAAAAAGTTGAAAAATGTAGGAGAAAAAGTTGCCTTTATGCATTAAACCATGATCGCGCTCCTACCCCCCAGGGGTGGGTTAGAAATTTTTTTCAAAAACACATTATGACTAAGTTTGACATGGAGAACAAGAATATGTAGTCAAAAAAATATTTCCAGAATTTTTCTGCCCGAGTAATTGTTTGAGCCCGGAGTTTTACGTACAGCATAAAAAATCAAGGACTAAACGTATATAAGTCAATTACATGATGCCTTTTTAGATTTTGACCACCCTACTGATCACTCGCTGCGTGCCTGTCGCTGGACCTGGCCGACGACAGAGAGGGTGCAAAGTGTAGCCAGGGCAATCTTTATTTCTTAAAGTATCGATAACAGTCAAAATATGAATGCATATTAGTTATGCAATAAAGTTATGGATGAATTATGAACCAATATATTCATAATTCGTAGCATCTTCTCAGTAAGTACTTTTACCCTTATATCGTGCATTATCTTGTGATGCTAAATGACATTGATTTTTTACAAAATTAATGTGTACACACATATGTATTACACACATATCTATAAAGACACTGTTAATTCAGTCTGCTGCTCAAGTGTGTAAATTGAAAATGTCTTCATTCATCTCATATGCAGTCCGTTGAGTCCTCGTCAGTGCGCACCAGTATAATCCAAAAACGACAAGAACAAGCTCGACTTACAATGTGTAGATAGACATAACATACTTATGTACATAATAAACATGTGCCACTATGCATATACACACTTACACTCATCAGAGATGTCCGTCGAATTTTTAAATGACAATCAACCCTATTTAAGTATGTACAATGTACACACACATATTAGTTTCTTGGTTAGAATATATTCTAAATGACAACTGGACAGCAACAGCAAGTTACCTACAGTTTTAAAAGCTTGTGTCGAAAATACCTTGCAAATTATGCACATTATACATTACTGTAATACACGTTACATTTGCAGAATCGATTAGTTCTTATAATGAGATAAACTTCTCATAATTATATCTTTCGCCGGTGACGAGTTGTCACCATAAATACATAAATGTCACCCATAGTCAAAGAGTCGCGTATAGATAGATATTAAATGCATGTACGTGAGAAAGTTCAGCAGCAACAAGTAGTAACTAATATTTACAATAACCACATAATATGCACTGGGGTATCATGTATGGTATCTGTGCATTTTTTTCGTCTCCCGGCTGTACAAACTGATGACGCGGTTCACTACTGTAATGTACTTAAAACGGATGCAGATACAGTGTAAAAAGATAAAATAAATACACTAAAAAACCAAAAAAAAAATCCGTATCATTTGTAATAATTTACATCCTATCAGTTATCAAGAAGCAGAAAAAATGACTGAAAAAAGTCTCAGGATAATATAATTATCAACTGTCATACAAACAAAATATATAATTAATATTACCAAACAGGACTTTGATACGACAGTTGAAATGAAAACATGAACTGACAGAATATTTTTACATGCAGTACCTATTCATGTTTATACACAGCAATACAGAGACAGAGATAGTTGTGATTATATTATGTAAAAGTTTAAAAGGGGTTACACAGGGAAAAAAGTTCAAAGATCACTCTTTTCCACCAGTATCTATGTATAATATATATTCTATACATTCTACATGTGTGCATCTTAATAGATATACAACTGAGAGAGTAAGTACTGATATCAACTGAATAATCTCAAATAACACATTTTGGAGTGCACAAAAACTTAAAAACATGTGAGAGAGCAAAGTATAAGCATGGAAAGCATGGTATGGGGATCAGAAAAACACAAAGAGGACCGAAAAAGAAAGTGCAAAGTCTCATTTTTGACAAATATGCACATCACACCAATGCTATTGAGCTATTCATAAAAAACTATACATTTACACATAAATACACACACACACACACAAACTCCTGAGAGAGATATCATCAGCATTACAATATATTATTTTTGCAAATATGCAGCAGCATGAAGGGTATGTATGAAAATAGATCGGTTGTGCATGCAGTTTTTTAGACTTTGGACCGAATTATGTATCATATGTGTATGTATTATGTATCTGTATTAAGTATTAATGTATGATATGGAGTTTGGAGCATGTAGAATGTAGACGAATAGGTTAGGATAAAATGCGTTGTCTTGTCTCTTTCTTTGGATGACCTCGTGTGTGCGACGTTCAAGCTCGCTTCATATATTATACTATAGTTAGTGTTATACAATAAGTTGCTTTTAACCTATGCAACATGGTAATTATATTATTATATTCTGTAATATAAAAATATATTGATATACATAAAAAACAGGATCTTTTTTTTCTCCTAATAGAAAAACCAAACTACAGAATAAGCAGAAAACCATGCACACGTTTCACAATCTCTTAAAATGCAAGAACGAATATGTAATAATAACATAATATTATGTTTCGTGGGTATATGCATAAAAAGTAAGTTTATACATACCGTAATACCTCGTTATTTTCTATCAGTTATCAATGTACGGGTTTTAGTATTAAAATAGCTCCAACTTATAAACTATAAACATGGAGTGTCATGTATTATTGTATTGTGTATTCCCATGTAATAATATGCACAGTATTGTAAAACAATGAATGATAACAACGGCTTGAACTGAGGAGGGGGCAGTGGGTACAAACCCGCACATATTTACATTTTACATGTATGACTATACATTTACAAATAGATACAGGCTATAACAAAGCTCTATAATTTATAGCCAAAAGTTATAAGCAATAAGGGACTTGAGAATAAAATAAACACTCGTTGCTTCGAATTTTCATACATTGGATTCCTTGCAATTTTTCTAGCCTCACAATATTAAAATAATGCTGATGAAAATAATGTGACTGTGCAAAGTACAAATATGTGGATGGGGTGTGAGCGTGTGTGTCTGTTACGTCCGGACTTCGGATTGGGTTGAACTTTGAACAGGGAGGCAAGCTGAGCCAAGATCGTAATTCAGGAGTCAGTGAGCATCAGGAGGAGACAAGTTCCTTTCCTCTTCATCCAAATTGTATTTTAAGACTTTTCTCTTGAACAACTTGAGCAAATCTCAAGAACTTGACCTCTTTTCCCCACACAAAATACGCCAACTTACATATGTATATACATTGCACATTATACATATGTGTATGTATATGCAATCTTCCAAATCCAATACATTTATTACATGTGTATATAAATACATCCATAGTTTTGCAGATATTCATAATGGATATACATATTTATTTGGGTTTTTAGACAAGGAGACAGAATAAAAATATGCGACGGAAAGAAAAAAACATGTGAGAGATCATTATTCCTTTACATCTCCTTTATGTATTTGCAATCTTAATCGCGTACAAAGTCCAAAACTCAAAATAATTCGCATTCACAAACATACACAGTATACACAGGCACATTCAATGTTTAGAAAACAATGTTCACTGTTATTCTTTTTTATGCATGATGTGTAACATGTATCATAGTATAAAGTATTTATGTGTGTGATAATAAAAGTTGATGAGAGGACTACTGCTGGATTCTCCGATTTTGTCTATGATTTCCTCATTATTCTTTTTTTTCCTCTGTCATGCTGCCCATTCAAATTAATTTTTTGTATACTATAGAATAGCAAGCAGTAAATGTACATGTTGCAGTTGTAACATGAGGATAATCACAGGTTTCCAGTGAAGGAATCACATAAGATGTGTATGTATTACAATATTCTGTTTTTTACTTGGACACACAACTAGTTGCCTCTTTTTTGTTTTTCCAGCCTTTTCTGTTTTCTCATTTAATCGTTGCATAACGCTAGGTATGTAGCTTTTAGTTTCCAGCTAGTTTATTTATTATAGTTTTAAAAAATGTCCATGTGTACACAGACAGTACGCAGTTGTCAGTACACCAAACCAATCCATGTGCGTTCATCAGTACCAGTTTTACTCGTTGCCGTAAAAAAATGAACAAAAGTACTTGTATTGGTCTCATGAGTATGTAGTTTTGTTACTTTGAGAGTTGATTCCCACATGATACATTTACATGTGGGTTTTTATCTATATGTAATAACCTTTTTAAAATATATATCATGCTTTTTATGATACATGTATACGAAAAACCTGCAATAATTGCTGGCCAACATAATGGGAAATACATGCATTCATAAAATATGTACACGCTGGTCAGTATTATAGGTAACCATAAATCGTTTCTTTTAAATATTTCCTCGAAAAAAATGGAAACTTTGATGGAATGGGGTTTCGACTTTGAGCGATGCAAGCGAGACGACAAAAGGAAGAGAGACAAGAGGAAAAAGTATTTTATAATTTTTTTCGCAACTATGCGAACTCGTAGTTGGATTTATTTACATACATATTTACTTGATACTTGCCATAGGAATGTATTGTACTTTGCTATTCAAGAAAAAAAAGTGAATTACATAATTGACATGCTGCAGTATTTAAGTATATATACATTACAGTCAATTCTCTTTATAATGACCCTATACATTAAACATGCATGCATGTATGTGTATATAATGACTCTCAATAATGAAGTGACAATGTCAAATACAAATCACCCCAAAGCATTTTAAGTAATTATCGCCTTTCTCTGTGCAAATCTATCTTTATAACTACGATATCTTTGGAAAAAATTGTATAAAACACACCTAAACTAGAATATTGAAGCTGTATATATAGTAACTCGATGCAAAATAATTGCATCAAATCTACATACATATTGATATTGATGTGTTTTGTGTGCACTAAACTGAAAATTATACATAATATGAAATGTTCACAGGTACATACATTTATTATTAGAATTTGAAGATCATGACTGTATGACGACCGTCATCAACATTAAAAAGAGCTTGACTTTGAGCCGTTTGAGTTAGAGCCAAGTCAGAGACACTGATTTACGTTTCAAAATAAGATTTAAGGGGAATGAATCGTCACCGCCGTCGTTTTCTTTTTGTTGGATGAGTTCGAAGTCTGTTTGTGTACATAAATTATTAGATGAGTTTGGATGAGGGAGACTGACAGAGTCTGGAGAGAGATCCGATGAGGAAAGTACAATGCTTTAAATATACTGATACATTGTATGATGTGTAACATGTAACATGGCATGGATAATAGAATAATGTACATATGTATGGTTGAATAGTCTGGAGTTTAGGAAAAAGTCGTCGTAAATAAATATAATACTACACTTATAATAGCTATTATTGGTTACTTGCTACTTGTTTCTATATATTTTATACCTGATAGCTAATATACACGTGCTTCTCCACTATACATATGTATAGGAATGTGTAGCTGTTGAGTAGAAGTCGATGATATTTATATGCTATATATATGTATGTATATTCTTCTTACTTATGATACCCATACTCATTCTCATGCAGAATTTGCGTTGTGACGTAGACATTTAAAATTAAAATATGAAGGCCTTTTCATGCACAAGTACTAATATAATGTAGAATAGTATTATGTAAATAATATATCATAGGGAATAAGCTAAAGCCAGCCAGCTAATTTCAAGGTATTTTGTACTGTGTATGTATGTAGTTCTCTTTGCTATCGCCAAGTCTCCAACTCTCTGCGCTGTTGGCAATGTGAAAACTAAAAACTACGATGGTAAAATAAATACTATTAAAATAATCATATCGTATGTAAGTAGCATGAATATGTGCACACATAGTTCACAGCTATTTTATGAAGTTTGTAAGTAAAAACTTTACATGATGAAACATGACATCGGCTATTGTAAGATCCCAGTGTCATACTTAAAACCATTAGACATACATGCATAGTTGTACTTAAAGCTACGTCATGTAACGCAACATTTGAGCTTTAGGTTTAAAGTTTGAACGCTTGTAAAAGCCAAACCAGTCAATATTTTTGGACACCCCTTGCAGGTCAAGTAGTTACATACATATGTACATGGTGTGATGAAAAAACTATGTATATATATATGGTATGTATATAGCTGTGGTGCCTAAGATCCCTTGACAATAGGTGCATGAGAATAGAATAGTTTGAAGGGATAAAAAAACAGCACTTTGTGGCAAACCTTGCCATACATCATACATATTATTAGTTTCTCATCCTCCTTTCATATCTTATCAATAAATGACTTTACTTAAATAAAGTAGGATTGTCAACAGAAATGTTGAAACATAGAGTGGTCGTATCTAAAATGCCAAACTGAAAAGTGTCTTTAACGGTAAAGTCAATTAATCAAATAGTACAGCTATTAGAGACTTAAATAGTACATATTATACCAAAAAAGCATTTGACACACTTTATCTGAATGTGAGTTCCAATGCTGCTTGATTTCAGATTTGTTTACGCAGAAAGTAGAAAGTAACTACAAATTTCGACAGTGTTGACAGTACATTTTCCCCTATAAATACAAGAATAAAGCTTGTAGACTTTATGCATAAAACGCTGTTAAGATTGTGTTGTGTACATCAGTATGACGTATCTTATGTAAAAAAATAATTCTAATTTCTCCTAATAGTCTATACGTAAATGAAAGAGTAAAGTTTTGAAGAATCTAGTTCTCCATTTTCTACACATAGACCAGAGGTTGAAAATAATACAATTCCTGTGATTTCATCGGCTAACTTTCTCCAATATGGACAAATGTGTGTACATACACAGTATAACATCAGTTTTTCAAACGAACGTTCAATACAACCACCATCAATATTTCTTTTTAAGTCTAAAAAAAGTACTGCTTGTATATGTGATATGCACGTTGTACATGATCTACATTTTCGAACAGTATACATTGGATGGATGTCACAAAGCCTACATTTTGGTTGTAGTTATTTAATTTCGACTGGACTATATAACCTACAGTTATCTACATTATAGGAAAAAACTAAACGATTCTGTAAAAGTAGGAACAGAATATTTCCTTATCTGATGTGTCACTGATAGACAGTGGCTGCACTTTTACAAATATGTCTACCTTCAATAAGCAGAAAACACTGTGTTTGAGTTAATCAGAGGAACCACATTCTATGATTTACAATGACCCATATAATCACGTGTATATTATATTTTTTTTACCTTACCAAACCTTGCGTATGATTATACCCCGACAACCTTTCAAGGTTACATTAGTTGATAATACATTCTGGAGAAAATTTCTGGTTGTCACGATTAGTATTTGTACTGTATACATATTATACTTAAGACATGAATTTATGCCAGGCAAATGCTATAATACTACACAACTGTGCAAGTTCATGGAACAAAAACTTTTAAATATTTTTACAGGAAAAAACAGCACTATTATTACATTACAGGGACTCGGTCGAGATTGCAGTTATGTACATATGAACTTGGAAAATTATCAGAAGGACAAATATGAATCGAGTCTTACAGCTTAGTTTATAATTATACAACATGGCTAATTATAAAATTGTTGCTTGCACAAGAGAATGATGTCCTACATAACATTAATCATTAGCCATGCATAAATATTTACGTGTATCTATTATTACGCATTGATTCCATAAAAAGATTACATGCTCTGGATACAACCACTGTCTGATGATTCTAATTATGACGAAACAGTTTAATAATTCTATTTAATCGCTCAATTAACTAAAAACAATAGCAATACATCATCATATTTTACATACCCATAATAACAGTAGTATTATTAATATGTGGGGTTTCCCCGGTTATACAATTGTAAAGTATAATATATTTTATACCTATTTATATATATAGGGGTTTTAGCGGTATGATGAGGAGAGGAATATCACCCAAGTTTTTCACATAATATGCATACATATGTTAACATAATATATGCATAACTGTTACATTAATTTTAAACTATTTATAAATTTATTGCGTTTTTAAAATTCATTCATATTATCATAATGCATTCTTGTAATATTATGTCAAATAAGTTCCTAATACAATAATAATATACCTTCCGTTTTACCTCGTTTTTATTGTTAATGTGTGGCGATGTGTATGCAGTATGTACATTGCATGTCCATCGTGTATGGTACATGAGGAAACAATTCCAATGCATAGAACATAGAATAATAATTAATCATTAATATATCACTAATTATTGTAAACGATATAAAATAAAAATTCATAATTCAATGTTATATAAACGTTTATAATTTATAACAAAAACTATTAGTTGGATTATGACGACGAAACTAATGACAATAATTTTTTCTTATATCTCCTACATTATATTGAACTTATAACAAAATATTGTTTACAATAGAAATTAAAAACTGAAGCAAAATGTTACTATACTGCATACAGACTCTATTACTATTTTAAATACTATCGATATCGAAATATAAAAAACTTAATGGGTTTGTATGCACAAGCATTTTTTTAAACCAATAGAAAAATAAATAATAGTAACAATAATAATAATAATAATAATTTGGAAACGCTATGTAAAGAAAGTTTCTTGCTCTCAACCACTCTTGCCTAACTCTTGCATACATACATACTGACTATATTATTATTATGTATGTATATTAAACCTACATTATATTATCGTACTCCTGAAGATGGAAGGATATTTAACTGTGAATATTGGTGCATCTGAATTCCATGCACATACATCAAGGAAACTGAGACAGTTATTTGACAATAATATTATTTATCGACAGCGCCGAATGGAATTGTATACACACCATTCTTCCTCATAAAGATTATTAGAAAAATATTTCACTGATTAATTGTAGCAGAAGTTTTTGAAGTTGGTTGAGTTACTGGATTTTGTAGCTGAGAGACTTCGGACAGCTTTAAATATACACAATAATAACAACACAATGTTAAAACACAATGTGATGAAAACAATACAGGTAGTTAAACACAAAAACTGTAACGTTCAACAATACTATATTGACGATGAAGAAATGATTTTTTATAAACAAATCCATAAATGGAATAACGATAATGTAATAAGTGATTACATCTGAATACGATTGAAATCTAAAAATTCTTCGAATCATAGGCATAATAGACTTCAAGTGTTAAGAGAACGTTCAGAACTTTAAGAACATACCATCACTAGTCACTGTGTTTTACTTTTTAAACAGAAGTAAAAAATTACTTTCGAAAATGACAACGAATGAAACATCATATTATAAATAGCTATTATAGCGTCTCCCATATTTTAACATTGCGTATTTACCCAAGTACATACGTTCTCTTTCCCTAAAGTCTATCACACGTTTGATTCAAAGTACAACATAACATATAAATAATATGTACGTTTTCACTCATAACAGTTTCATTATTATCCGTATTCGAGCCGATTGTCTTTCGATATTTCTATAATGCAAAAACATACAATTACATACTATTATTTATCTTTTATTGAAAATTAGAAAATGTTTACTGAGTAAACTTAACTCAAAGGGAAGCCACAATTCCCTTTAGCTTTTCTACAGTACCTTCCTTCCATAATATTATTCAAAATTAACTATTCAAGTTCAGTCTAACGAGCACTTAAAAATATTTGATAGTGATACCATCTTTTGCTGAATTGACAACTCGCCTTATAAAAACAGTTATGAAAATTGTCTATACATTCCCGTTAATTTCGATAGAAAACTGCTGTATTGATGACTGACTGAAGTAATTTAGTAGCAAAATGTTGACACGAAAATAAAAGCATTTTGAATCCAAAGTACATATTGTTGATGATGGATAAAAAGTTCAATTTCAATCTTATATAGATTTGATATTGTTTACAAGCTAAAAAATTTTAAAAACAAGTCTCTCCCATGCAAAAAAAATCTGTAAAAAGCTTCTTGCTAACATTTTCTTGTGCCGATGTTCTTTTGCACGCAAGTATACATAAATATTAGTATAGCAACAAATAAGAGTTATTAGTTATTAGGTACGTCATCTAAGTCTTAGTACTTTCCATTTCTTATGAATTTTTTGCCCGTCAAAAAAGTACTGTTTTTTCTTCTAATTTAGATTTTATACGGGAGACTAGTTATTGAGTAACAGTATTAAATACATGTATACTCTGGCTGCGATTAATTTACATGTATAAAAAAGTCATTTGCTGATGTGCCTGCCTGCTGCATTATTTTATTTCATAAAAATCTACGTTCTAATAAACTACTAAAATTTCGACATTCTACTTTTAGTAATTTCTTTTATATTTCTAAAAATGAAATTATTATTAGGTTTTCTTTCTACATTTACATGCTTTGGAATTATCGGAAAGGGAACTTGTATTTTATAAAAGGTGTACTAAACATAATGTACACACTTGATGCATGTATGTAGGTACTATTTTGTGTACTCTATAGTAGTTTCCTACGTACATATTCTTACAATGTATGTCGTATATACAATACTTATAATATATATTCCTTATTCCTTACTATTACTGTACTGCTTTTTCATTCAGCTTAATACAAATAATAGTATAATGTATCATACATTTTTTTAAGTTTTGTTTTTTTCTTAATTTTCTTTTTAGTTTCTCTCTCTCTCCCCCTCTTACTGCGCCTGCATTATACATAACGAAATAAATAGTTTATGTATAATAATATTGTATATAAATTTAATTCCGAACGTATAATTTTATAGTATTTCATATGTGTACAAGCTTTGTATGGGATTGTTTTTAAAATAATCAACATACCTATTATTGATTAGGATAATGAAGTTGAATATTCTTCCTCGTGTATATTTTCAAAATTGTTTAACGTGTTTTAAATGTTACACCATTATCATTCATCATATTATTATTAGTGTATTTTGAAAAGAACGATAATATAAATATAATATTATATCATTATATGTAAGATAATAATATTTCAATTTGAATACTTGAAAATGATGCTGAATTTATTTCTTGTGTTGAAATCATTTCACGAAAGCCGCAATAACCGCCCTAAATGTTACACCATTATCATATTATTCGTATATTATAAAAAGAACGATAATAAAATAAAAATGTGTACTATTTCATATTATATTATTATATTTAAGATAATAATATTACCACATAGTCTCGTTGACATTTGGCTTGGCACTTTCAGCATCTAAATCCAAATCCATAAGCTCTCTCACTCTTTTCATAGCTAGTTCATAATCGTCATCATTTAGAGGCGCAAATGCATTTTCCAATACATCGGAACTATGGGACATGAAAATCAAGGACAGTGTACGCTTATCGATTCGATGTGGATCATTCACCCATTTTGACAGCACCGCTTCTTGCATCTAAATAAAAGTCAACAACAAAAAATGCGTCAAATGCTATTAAGTATATTACATTATATAGAAATAAGTTATCAAAAATTAAATTGTCGTATTTTTATGAAATGTTGTTATTTCATTGAAAAGGGAAAACAGATGACTAGTTACGATCATGAAAATATTTTAAACATGGATAATAATAACGTGGTATGCATGTGTGGTTAAGAGCCAATACAAGTATGTACTCCTCAATGCATTACAAGGACACATGTATACAATTACAATTTACAAGACAATCTACCCAATTAATGTTTTAACTGAAAACTACATACAAACAGTGTAATTGCAATATATGTTTTACACATTATAACAAGATACAAAGACTCAAGAAGGATGAGTAAAAACTATTTAAAATATTGATCATCCTTGACACTTACCTTTTTCACAAGACGAGTTTTAGTAGTATTATCAACTAAGGGATGCGTCGTCATATCAAAGAGTAAGAAATTTTGTTTTTCTGTCGTTAGGACTCCTTTTTCCACAAGATTTTTAGCTAGACGTTCTCGTACATTTTTTAACTGATATGACAATTTTAGCGGGTTCCATGTTTCACCTAATGGAAAGTAACGAAAGAATTGTTTTATAAAATTGTTTATAAACAAAGCGGATATAATACGGCTATTACATTATAAATGAATAACTGCTGCATAAAGGACCATTAACAATTCAATGGTTAAACAGCAAACATTATATAATTCAAAATATGTACATAATTCTGTGCATGCTGTTGATCACTATTTTTCCCAATCCCTTGAAACGATAAATTGTGTAGAATCTACTACAGTATTGCTATATCTAAAGGCCAACTTTACTGATAACTAGGACGGATATCCTCCTTCAACTCTGCCTTTCTTTTCTTCTCAGACCAACATGTTGGAAAGAATAGAACCTTATGTATCATGTATCATATCTAACAACATCCTTTCCATTTGCATGCTTTTGAACACTTGGGCCGAATCGTTCCTGTTTTAAACTCACCACTTAAATACTCGATCCATGATTGAACTGTCTCAGGTGGTTCGGTTTCCTTGATATGCTGTTAAAAATAATGATTTTTCGGAAATTAGTTTTTTTAAATTTTTATGTATAAAATCTGCATAAACATTTATGAATTAGAGTGCATGCTCCAAAAAACCCACATTTTATTTGTTATTTTTTATAATACTTAATAATATATTGGATGTAGAGAAAAATGACTTTTCTTTCTATATATTATCATACCTTCAAGGCTTCATCTAATAGGACATCTCCACAAGGCGAATCGTTTTTAACAAGAACTTTACGACTGTTTAAAAGAAATCAATAGTTTGTATTACTCAGCAATCTTTAGATATTTAGAGAACAATAATATCAGAATAATATGTTTAAAGCATCCAATTTTTATTTTTTATTCTGATAACTCACCTGGTCAAACTTCTTCTTCGCATTCCTGCCTTTTCTAACTCCACTTTACCACGTAAAGCCAATTCGATCAGAATGCATCCTCTCAGGCCGCTGGATATACAGTCATTCCAAAACGAAGTGTAACCCTGTCAAATATACCAAAGTATGTAGTATTGTAAATGTGTATACTGTACATGTATTCTTAATCTAGGTACATTACATTACATTCATTTGTGTAAAAAACAAATTCATATTTTATACGCACATTGTGAATAGCATAATAAGAATAAGCATAATAATAATATAAGAATGCCTTAAAAAGTTCTTACTTCTTTATCTTTAAGTCCTAATAACAGAACTTCTTCCATGAGAGTTAATCGAGTTTCCTTAGAATCAGCATCCCGCTCATCAGTCTCGGAGTCTCGGGAATCTTTAGACTCTTTTTCGTCCTCCGTTGTGGATTTTGCACCATTTTCTGCTTTTTTTCTTCGTACTAAACCCCCCGTTTCACTCATTTTGCGATATCATACACGTTAAACCTGAAATAATAATAATAAAGTACAACGATTATTTTTACACGGCGTAAAACATAATATTTAATATTACATACATTTTCTTCTATCAAACCCTCAAAACAATCTAATTATTCATAAAATACTAAAACTACACGTGACCTATAATCGCTAATCCTCATTTAATGACTACAATAATGTATTCACCACGCCGTATTCACTGCTACTCTCTGTGAGCAATAATATACCATGTATTTATTCTTATCAATTATGAACACATTTTTTATCTTGTTTGTTAAATACCATTATGGCCATGAGAATTTACAAAATAATAATTAGGTTCGTAAAAATGAGCCCATAAAGTAGGAAACCAATTATACTTAAGAATGAAAATCAAATCTTTCGCAAGTTTTTGTTCAAATATCTATATTTAACGACGATTTTCCTTCAACTACCATATTGACGTTAATACGCATTAAATAATAACAGTGAGTTGTCGATACACTAATGGGAAATACGTTTATAATACCATTCTATGCAAACATTGACATTTTGCTTTGTTACATATAGAAAAAACGACAATAGTAACCAAAGACTCGTGTCAAAGAATGACATTTTATCAGAAATTGTATTAATGAGCAGTAATAGGCACTATATACTTGAATCTGAGAAAGTGACATATTGACATTTTGACGAGTAAGTACAAATACATTGTATTATTGTGATCTGCCTTGAATATGTAATCTTTTTGACACATCAGTCCATGTATTGCATACTGCATGTGTCACGATCAGCAGTAATTTTCGGGAAAAAATAATACATTGTTGTACACAAAGCAGGTCATTAAAATAAAATCAAATCTAATACTCCATATTTACCTGCAAACAATTTCATGAAAGTCCAATTATAAAAAAAACAAAATTATTGAAACTTAAGAAATCACAGGGTATTTAGATTGAGCCTTACTCCAGTACTTTATATTATGGTACAATGTACCTCCAGTTAATGTTAATCAAATGTCACAAAAATTGAGTAAAATTATTTTGCTGCATTATAAATAGTTACTTTCATAATATAGTTTGATAAAACTATGTAAACAATATTGCACTCTTACACTAACGAAGGTTTTGTTTCTTGATAGTTTGTAACAGTAATATGTAATGTGTGTTGAATAAAACGGCAAATGTATATAAATAAATAATGATCTTTTGTATCAAATGATAATTGTAATGTCTGTCGCTCGTGCTGTGACATGGAACAAAACACAAAGCCTTGTATAGTTATTTCATATTTTATGATGTAGGTTAGGTATCATTAATGAATATAATAAAATATTATAACACTTTCTGGCAAATAAAGCGCAGTATTATGTATTACTCAAATCAAACGATTGGCAAACTATGTATATCATTGTATTATCAACTTATTTAACTAAATAATACAAGTATTATACTGGTGTTTAATATTGGTATTACTACGTGGAAGATCCAAAAGTGTGCTAAATATTTTTTAACTTTTTCTCTCTCCCTCGTTACTCAATACACAATACTCAATAAAATACTCAAATACTCAATATAGAAACATCGTATCTTACATATTTAACTAAAAGTACATACTAATCCAGAAACAGACATTACATTACATGCATACATTACGTGTTGAAAAATAAGTACTTACTTTTAGTTTTATTTAAATGGAGATGCTATTTTATTAAGGTTGAGGATTCCTGTTAAAGTTCTGTTCGTTCCAATAAAACATACACACACGAAGCGACGGATTGTTTATTGAAATGATGATGATGCTACTGTTTTTGCTATCGTTTTCTACTTGAATAGTAATTTGTTTAATTCTTATTATTATTATTACTGTTATTATTGAGTAAGTATTGACTTTGCTTATTTCACTCTCATCATATGTTCACAGTGGAAATTGTATGTATACGATGGGGCTCTTTATGTTGGTCCAAGAAACAAAACAAGAGTTCGATTCAACACACACACACACACACAAATACTACATATTTAACTATACAACAGAATTTGCAAATGTAGTATTACTTAAATGTATAATATACTATAATAATATAGTTAATGAGAGTTTGTCGTTTAATACTTGTAAAAATATGCAAAATTTTATTGGCGATATTGTGACGAACACAAGGGATACAAGATATATGTAGAAGACATACGATGTACCATAAAATATATTACGGTATATACTTATACGGTATATCATGGGTATAGATGACACATTTAAATATAAGTATGTAAGTATCGATAGTGACTGCTGACTGCTGTATCAACCCCCTTTAAATTATAAGGGGTGACTTGAGAATATTTTCAAAATTTAAAGATGTCTTTTCAGTGATGATACAAAAAATAAATTCAAGAAGAAATGCCAGCCAGTTCACTCAAACACATGAAAAAACTGCATTTTTCAGAAAAATGTTTACAATGTGAATGGAAGGCATTGTTGTATTCTCATCTCTGTGTTTTTTGCTGGATAAATGCATAAAAGAATACTTTTTAGGGGACAACTTTTGTATGTGAATTGCTATTGATTTATTTTCTTCCAGGCATAGAGTCAAGGATCACGAATAAATAGTCTAAAAAAACTACTTGACTCGTCTTCATTCTTCATCTGTCATTCTTTATCATGTGTTGCAACCTGGCCACTTCATTTAATTTTCTTATCTCTT
Source organism: Sminthurinus bimaculatus (assembly GCA_034698285.1). NCBI lineage: Eukaryota > Metazoa > Arthropoda > Collembola > Symphypleona > Katiannidae > Sminthurinus > Sminthurinus bimaculatus. The sequence continues at coordinate 4,803 of JAQIVE010002230.1, read as the reverse complement.
CAGTTTTGGAGGGATGGAAATTTTTTAATAGCTTTAACTATTCTATATAATCATATAGGCCTTCCTTTGTTTTGTTCAACCTAATATTATATTGATTTGAATAAGATAATGAAGAGTCTCCCACTATACAGATAAATATTATTATATGGGGTGGACAAGTTAACTGGAATGAAGTGCCATTATTATTGATAATAAACCCTGGATTCTAGTCTCCTCGAAAGCTTTTCTTATTTCTCTATCTTTTTCTTTTTTCTGTTTATATATTTTGTGTTTCTCTGTTTGTAACACAGATAAACACACACAGACTCCGGGTGATATTCAACAATTTATTACGAATTATTATTATTATTATTAGTATTATATTATAGTAGTAAAGTAACTTGTTTATACATATGCCATTTTCAAACTTTCAAACTGATTGCAAGAAGAAGTTTGCATTGGTAAAGGTTAATTGGCACATTTTAACGGCAATGCATCAAGAATCAAAAAGCCGGTGATAGTGTAAAACGGTAGGAAAACAACATTTTTAAATGAAGATATTATATTATCATTAAGTTTTATACTACCACAACTAAAGTCAAGGTAAAAAAAGTGCTCAACTTTTATCTTCTTTTTACTTACTACTTATTACTTATTCGTTATTTAAAGAAATATCAATTATCACTTATAATCATTCATATATTATGCAGACGGTGTCTGCATATATGTATGATGTCTACTCAGAAATCTACTATAATAACTGATAACAGTAGTAGTTTATAAAAATTATTGTTACTGGTTTTTCACAAAAAATTACGAGTTTTTGATCATTTTAATCATTTTATGTTGTAGTTTCTGAAATTGTGTACCAGTAACACAAGTTAGAGAATTTGATAGAATATACAATATACCTGCATTATCAGATATATCAGATAATATTTTTGAATTTTTGAATCCACATTATGCATTAAATGTATGCGTACAGACAAACTTTCCAACTAAAAAAAAATATTTTATTGCCAATTACTTGGTTGAAATGAGCTAAAATGTACAGAAAATCTTTTTAACTAATGTCTTCCAGGCTCCGGGAATTGATTTTACCTAGCCAATGAGTTTGTTGCTGGTTGGATGAAAAGTGAAGGAGGGGAAGAAAAATCTCCTAATTTTATTAACTGTGGATTTGAAGCATTTGAAGAAATGAAAAGGATGCATGAAACAGACGGACCAAAGACTTACTTCCAAAACTATCACCATTATCAATCAAATAATCATCATCATCATCAAGGTTATAACAATCAAAATAATAGTTATTCAAATGGCGGAGGATATCAACATTTAAACGGCGGATCATATCATCCCGGTGGATATCACAATAATGGATACAGAAATAATTATTCAAATAACAGGTTTTAGATATTTTAATATGCACGCACAATACCCATTTTTTAATTAACTCATATGAATGCCATAATATTATTAGCCTTGTCAATATTCTATTAACTTACGCCCTTAATTTTATCGAAATGTCAATTTGGTTTTAGAATGAAAAAGAATCGAGCTTTAATTAAATGTCTTTTTTTATTTTCCTACTGTTTGCCTGAAATGTGCACAGAAGATTTTTCCGAAGTAATAAGTATTTTCATAACAATCAAAATGGAAACTATCATACTCATCATCATCACCATCATCAGCAACAGTACAATAATCAACATGATTCAATACATTGTTCAACTCTTCCGCATTCCCAGTCCCAACAACAAACAACGAATAACAATAACAATTCCAGTGTTGTGTTACATAGTTCTACAGGTCTTATTCGTAAGTCTTCATCGGCTCAAGGTATCGATGAAAATTCTCTTCATCCCTACCGTCCATCTCAACAAAAATCACCTTTACCACCACCAACGTCGTGTTCGGTGCCCGATTCTGCGGCACCAACCAGAGAATCAACTACCAAAAGTGAATCCAGTACATCTTCAACTTGTAGTAGTGAGGCAGAAGAGCCACAACAGCCTTTACCTCAAACCCCAATAAATAATAACAATAGCAATAATAAAAACAATAATAATAACAAAAGCAATATTAATACTTCCATTGCTCCTACGTCCTCCTTACCCCTACATACTCTTATACCGCCTCCTGACCTGTTGATGATGAGAGATGTGGTAAGCAAAAACAATGTTTAATATGTTGTAGGCATCTAGGCATAATGTTATTTTTTTATTGATACTAGATACTACTATGCTTTCGATTCTTAAATTTTATCATTTATCACTGATTGTGGACACTACTTACGTGCATGTATAATTCGTATACCAAATTTTGAGTAAAGTGTACTATAAAGTTGTATTGTGTCATGTTGAATTTATTCATTTTTTAGTTATCTGAAGCAATAATGGTCAAGTTTAGGCAGAATTCCCAGTCAGAGGAAATATACAGAAAAAAGATGGCTTTATGGAAAGAACTTTACGATCTTTTTAAGCCTAAGCACAATGGCGTAAGTTGTTATGATGTATTTTCTATTTCTTTTTAAAACTTGCACGTAATCTACATGTACATTATAATATTACTATTTATATGCCTTGTACACGTTATTATATCATCACCATTCGTATAATAAATAAGGTGTTGAAAATTAGTATTTTTACGTATTGCAGATTCGATGTTTTTCATTACAAGTTGTTGGCTCAACAATGTCAGGTACAAACCAGGAAAAAAACGTAGCATACAATTGCAATGTGTACCTACATGGCTGTGAATGATTACAAAATATGGAATTTTTGGTTTACCTCCTGTTATAATTTAAAAAATATATTATAATATGTCAGGTTTTGGAAGTAGAACAAGTGATGTTGATGTTTGTCTCATGATTCGTCGGGTAAGTTTGACGTTTCTAATGGTATTTCGATATTATTCTACAACATTATAATATATGTACATTATTCGTATGATACGTTCGGGTCGCTAATGATTGTAATTGTAATTCTTTAATGTCCCCTAGTCTGAAGTTGACCAACGTATTGAAGCTGTTGATAGACTACACGAACTTCAACTCTCTTTACAAAAACTCCCTTATATGGACAATATAGAATTAAGTAAGATTCGATGCTATACATTCGTGTTTCTATGAGCAATTCACACTAATATACTTGTTTTTAAATGTTTCTTCATTACATTTAATCAACTTTCGATGCATACTATACAAATCCTTTCTTTCTAATATTTATTAGTCCACTTTATTTTTTTACAGTCTACGCAAAGGTCCCGATTTTGAAATTCCACGATTCTTTGAGGAATTTGGATGTTGATTTAAACTGCAATAATTCTGTTGGAATAAGAAATACTCATCTACTTTTTTGTTACTCTTACCTCGACCCCAGAGTGAAACCTCTGGTGTTAATAACCAAATTATGGGCTCAATATCATGGAATCAACGATGCTAAAAATATGACGATCTCTAGTTATTCTCTAGTCCTTATGGTGATTCATTATCTACAATTTGCATGCAAAGAGCCAGTTTTACCTTGTCTTCATCAAATGTTTCCACTCAAATTCGGACCCAATGTTGATGTAGATAAAATTAAAATAAATGAACCTATTGACGCTTACTGGAAAAGTCAAAATACAGATACCCTGGGTGATCTTCTAATAGGTTTCCTGGAATATTATTCTAGAAAGTTTGAGTAAGTTTTTCAAATCTTTACTATTTAGTTAATTATGTACACATTTTTTATAAGCTATAACATATATGAATGCAATTTTCAATCGACAGGTTCAAATGGCAAATAAATACCTAATTTTAGCTTCTGTGTTTCTTTATTTTTTTACTAGTTATTCCAGAGCAGCTGTGTCCGTCCGTTTAGGCTGCCATTTACCCATTAAAATATGTATGCAAGCTCGCTCATTCAAGAATGATCCACACCAGTGGAAATACCTATGTGTTGAAGGTAAGTATATTTTTTTTCTCAAATCATTTTCTATGCCACAAGAAAAGAGTAGATAACTAGAATTAGAATCAAGTTGTTCTAGATTTGATTTGATTTTAGAATAGTCAAAATTTAGATGATTACATTTAACTTAGAGAACCGTATACATATTTTTCCTTCTTTTAACTATAGAACCTTTTGATCTCACCAATACTGCTCGTTCTGTGTATGACAAAGAAGCTTTTGATAGAATCCGTGGAGTATTTTGTGCTTCATGGCAACGTCTCCAGTTTACTCGTGATTTAGAATCAATATTCTACACAATAACTGAAAATGAGTCTCGTGCAATTGCGGCCCGACTGCCTGCAGTAATTTTGCGATAATGTTCATAATATCATGTAATATCAATTATTATACTTATAATGATACATAAATAATGCTACAAAAACACGACGTATTATGTTAGTTAGTTTAAAAACGCATTCTACTTATACTCTACGCTCTTTACTTCTATTCTTCCTCTTTCTCTCTCAATATATTTATTTTTCTTTCATTACTCTTAGGAATTGTTTTAATTAATTATCGTCGGTTCGTCATATTTAATTATGTGTTGAAATGAGTACATTTTAAGTATCAATTTATTTATATTTAAGATATATCATACTATACACTATATTATAAAAAACGTAGACAAAAATATAAAATTTTATAAAACTTTAAAAATTTTAAAAAAGAAAACAAACTTATAAAAAACTTATACATATCAAATAGCCCATCGTGTATCATGTATGTATATGCATTATATCATGTACAGAAGTGTTTGTGATGATCTTAAAATACCAATATTATTCCTAATAATAATAATAATAATAATTATAAATAGGTAGGAATTTTTTTA
>JAQIVE010002229.1:0-20748 GCA_034698285.1 Sminthurinus bimaculatus | reverse complement strand
AAGTAAACTGTATTACCATTTAACCATGGCGGCTAAACTTTTTTACCAGAAAGAAGGTGGGTCAGTCTGAGATTTTTTCCCCAACCATTGCTGGGGAAAAAAGTTTGGTAGAAATTATTATTTGTATGGCAACGAGTGATATATAAGTGGGAGGCGATAGCTACGAAGCAAATGAGACGGTAATTTTGTCAGACTGTAAATCATGAAATGAAGGTAACTTTTTTGCGGAATTCATTCAGTATTTTATTATCTTTTTTTGAGGACAATAATACGTGGTATGTACTCTAATGTAATACCTATTGCTATTTTAACAAAGCTTACGCTAATTTATTACGCCTACAATATGTAAATACTGTTATACTTATCAGTAAGTAGTAAACTTTAGGCCTAAGTCATAACCAAACGAAAGTTTTGAATAAGTTAAAAACAGAACCACTAATTGATTTGTACATACAAGTTTATCTACATGTATGTACCTACTTAAAACGAGTTTCAAACAGCGTCCCTTAGCCTTAGGGCATCGTCAACCGACATAAATATGAAACCACTTGAGTTTGCATAAACGTCGTCGCTTCCTCTCTCTTGATTGACACTTTCACCGTATTGAACGTCATCATAGCGAAGTTTCCAGTCATGTTGTTGTTCTTTTTCTAAGTGGTCTTCGTCCTGACTGATTAAAACGGTTGCATGTTTGTCTTGAAACCGACGTAGTTGAGCCTGCATTTTGAACTCACGGAGCTTGGAGTTAATATACTTAACTCTCATAATAATTCTAGTTTTTGAGTAATACCTAATGATTTTTTCTGGAACTTCAGGATGAAGGGCAAACAAATACATACATAGATTTTTAACAATATTTTGCTGCAAATTAACATATACATTTTGAACCAGCTTACCTTCCTCACTCATGAAATCATCAAAGTTATTTTCAAAATCACAGAACTTATCATACCATTTATCTGACGGACACGTGAGATTTTTCGACAAGAGATTCAACCAGCTCGTTTCATGTACCTCGGAACTTTTTAAAAACTCATAGGAGCTCATCTTCTTAGCAATGAAGCCAGATACGAATTCTCTTCCTCCATTTCGACATTTCCCCTCGTTGTCTAGACCCGCATACGAACGAGACACTTGAACTTCTTCTTGTTCCCAACTAGGGCGATTTGTGATGAAGTCACTCAAGTCAAACTCATAATCATCATCATTGTCATCATCATGGGCGTCGTCTTTACTTTGGCCATTTTCTGCTTCCTTTAGCTTTCTTTGTTCTTTGGCTATTGAAAGGAGACCTTCGAGCATTGATGAGCTGAGTTCACTTGGATTTTCATTCGATTTGACGTTGGAATTTTTGCCGGGAATAGTGTTGAACGATAAAGCAAGCTTCTGTACTCGTGCAATCGCATCAACAGCTGTGGGTTTTGTGTTAAAATGGCCTATTCCTCTGAAGGAACTAAAGTTGAGCTCAATATAATCTTGAGTTAAATTACGAGTCATTATATATTTGGCATTTATGGGGGAGTTAGAAACCATTTTAAAGAGTCCCTGCAGCGATTTCCCATTCATTATGAAGCCCTTTTGGAATGGCTTGAGGGCCTGTTTTTTTGTTTTAGGTGGATCTCCCACCCCCATATTGTTCATCACACTTATCATCTTGTCAATTATTTCATTCTGTTGTTGTAAATTCATACCATATGGTGCTTTTTAGGGATTACTTGAATTCTTTTCAGCTATGGATGAGTTTAAAATGTCAGAGTAGTTATTTACAAGTTCAAAAAAGTCCGCCACCTCAGGTGTACCAATGTTGAGGAATCGTAAGTTGTTTGCCACCGATTTGGAAAATACTTGAAATGCAGGGCGCACTCTCATTCGCTGTTTATTTTCAGCTATCAGATGCTTAATAGTGAGCTTGTTGTTAATTCTTAACTCGTGTGAATCATGTCTGAGAATTTCCTCCAAATATTCTTTTCTAATTTCGGTATTACTCTTGTCATTTAGTTTAAGATAACTATCCATTAGGTGGCTTTTTAAAAGTTTTAGCACGTGCGGGTAATCCGCAAATACAAATACAGGGTCATTTGAAACGGGGTTTACAAAGTACGTTTTTTCTAAAGTTTGAAAATCAATTCCTAGATCTTGCCAGGCTTTTCTATTATTTGTCGCTAAATCTGAAACTAAACCTACAATTTTGACCCCAGCACCTTCTAGCTGCCTTATTGTTGATAATATTTTGTGTTTACCGAAATCCCCACTGAAATCAAAGTATACAATTTGTTTCCACTTGGAGAAAAGACCTCGGATACAAACTAACACCATTTTACTTTTCCCTCCATAAATTTTGTCGTCTCGTTCTTCATACTGGTATTCATCCGAGATATCCACTTCGTCAAAACCAATTATGGCACATTTTTCCATCTGTGTAGCCCTTTCGAACTTTTTCTTCAGTAACTCAACAATTGGGCTGATGATTTCTCCAGGAGGAAATCGCAGTTCTCTGGTGGCTGAGAGTTGATACAGATAGATAGGGATAACCTGGACCGAAAAAAATACAAATTAGTGACGATGCAACATGCGCAGTTGTATACTTAAGCAATGTTCCCAAAAATAACTTTTACGAGCTGCCTAAGCATGACCTTTTTCTTTGGTAATAATAAAAATGACTAATTGGCTAATTGTACCTTGTTTTCGATTTTGCCGATATAATTTTGGGCTGAGAGTAAACAGAGACAGGGCAGATGACACTTCTTTCAAGGTCCAGGTCTTTCTTTTTGACTTATTTTTCATGAGCATTTCACATTGTCCTTCACTGAAAATTTTCCTTACTCCCTTGTACATCTGACAGGAGTTTGTAGCACATTCGGATTTTGCTTTCTTTATTTCAGAAAGCTCAGATTTTAGCTCCTGTATCGTTTGAGCTTGCATCCGCCGTTCATAATTTTTGGCTTTGAGCTGATGCCGGAGCTTGTCATTTTTACTTTTCATTTCATTAAATTGCCCGATCCAAAATTCTGATGTAGATTTGTGTGCTTCTACAATATAGGAATTCATAGTAAGTTATTTATTGGAAGAAGGTGTTTGCAGTGTACGTAAATTTAAAAAAAAAATCTTTACTATTTAACAATTTTCAAAAATCAAACAAATTACTGTAATAATTAAAAAAATATACCATAGAGGGAATCGAAATCCATTTCGCCTGATTTATCAATGTAGGACTGAATTCCATTTATACCACTCTCGATGATGTTTAAAGTGTCATCTACTTGCATGTCAGCGGTGGATGGCGCTTCTCGTTGAGCAGTCAAAAGTTGAGGCGCTTCTCGTTGAGCAGTCAGAAGTTGAGTCGGTGCCGGGGGTTTGGCCAAAAGTGGAGGCGGTGATGGTCGTTTGGTCAAAAGTTGAGGCGCTTCTCCTAGAGCAGTCAAAAGTTGAAGCTCTTCTCCTGGAGCAGTCAAAAGTTGAGGCGCTTCTCGTTGAGCAGTCAAAAGTTGAGTCGGTGCCGGGGGTTTGGCCAAAAGTGGAGGCGGCGACGGTCGTTTGGTCAAAAGTTGAGGCGATTCTCCTGGAGCAGTCAAAAGTTGAGGCTCTTCTGAAGCAGTCAAAAGTTGAGGCTCTTCTCGTTGAGCAGTCAAAAGTTGAGTCGGTGCCGGGGGTTCGGCCAAAGTTTGAGGCGGTTCTTGTTGAGGAGTTCCAATTTCAGGGGATGCGCTACGTTCAGCCAAAATTTCAGGCGATCGCGGTGGTTGTGGGTCCAATAGCTGAGGTGACTGCCCAGCACAGTTATTGCCACTTCCTGTACTTTGTGCATCTTTATCTTTTAGCTCCACATCCTGGTTAACTTTAACTGCACGTGATACTCCTTGCCCTGGTGGGGTTTTTACAGTTCAATTTTTAAAAATATTTCTATCATAAATTCGTAGTAATGAAAGTAGGGAGCTTTACGGTACCTTTGAATTGTGAAGGGACAGAGTACCACCATAATGAGCTCGGTTTCTCATAATCTCCAGGAAGGAAGTGTAAGGAGCACACACCGTAATTTTTGAGCTTCCGGTTTGTTTGGATGTAGGCCTCTACAGCCTTCAACCATCGAGCTCGAACCTCGACTTTCTGGGGATAACGATGAACATGGGCTTCTGGATCCTTGGTTTTCTTAAAACCGTTGGGACAACAATAAATAGAACACAATGCGGGCATTTTCAATGCTCGTAGTCTTTGCTTTCTCAATGAGGATGATCAACTTTTTAACTGCTTCCAAAGTTGGAAAGAAAGTTATGGTAGTGCTATGCCGTGAGAATTTCTGAACTCAAGACAGGTCGCCTCATCATAGGTCATAGTCTCCTCATTTGTGAAAATTCAATGCGTTGCCATACAAATAATAATTTCTACCAAACTTTTTTCCCCAGCAGTGGTTGGAAAAATTATAAAGAAAAAATCTCAGACTGACCCACCTTTTTTCTGGTAAAAAAGTTTAGCCGCCATGGTATACTCTACAAATAAGATGCTAAGTAAAAATGAAAAATAATGGTATCAAGAGCTAAATATGTAAAATAATAAACATATTATGTTTATTTGGTCACTTGACACTTAATTATGAACTTGCAGACAGACAAAGTTAACCGTGTCTAGGTAGACCCCGATCTACAACACAATTATACATTACATAGAAAACAAGCAATACAGATTTTCAGAGCATAATAATGTTATTATACTTGCTGAAAGTTAATAAAGTAAAAGTGAATAAAGAAAAATGCGTTTAATTTTTAAACTTGCCTCCTTCGGACGTCTTTGGCAATGATTTGCTGCCGCCAGGGCCATCTGTTGAAAGAATTCAATTTATTAAGAATCTTGATTGGATGATAAGTATGATATATAAGTATGATATATTAGGAAAAAAATTAGAAAACCTTTACAAGCAAAAGTCCGCCGGTAGTTTTCATTTTTTTGGGGGTTTTTTACGGGCATGCTAAAATTTTTTCGATATAGGCTGCATGCACATTGCACATTCATATTGCATAATTTATGGTACTGTACAGGGCAAGCACACAAACAAATTTTGTGGAAACCAAAAATACTCCGGTGGCGTTCCCCCATCAGAATTTAGACAGCACGATCATTTGAAGTTGCTCAAAAATCGATTTTCAAAAAGATAATTGCCCAGGCTAAATGTTGGGGAACCCCGCCAAAGTACTTTCGGTTTCAATTTCTGTGTTAATTTATTGTTGGATCTTTCAAAACAAGTTGAGCAGCGGGGAATTGGAATCGTATTATCCTTGTTTGCGGAAATAAAGCGGTTATATTGGTTCACTATACAAAATAAAAAAAGTTATTTATAGCCATAGTATATCTTTGGTGACCTCCAGCTCCGTCTACAAGTAAATGAAAGCAAACAAGTTGAAGAATTAGTAAACTGATGAAACACATTAACCCATATTAACATGGGCTAATTTTTGAAATCCGTATGTACATATATGTGTAGGAATAATGAATTAATACTCGAAGCGCCATCTGCTGAAGGACTTTCAGTCACTTCGGAGTGGCCACCGACAGGACCGGCTTGGCTTAAACCCTAAGAAATAAAATGAGTGTAATGAATTACTGGGTGATCAACCATGTGATATGGGACAATGGAAAAACATTTTTTGAACCTCTTCGAATATCAGTATGGCGTGAAAAGTCAAAAGTTTTTTTCGGCATATCTTTTAGAATCCAGAGAGCGCTGCACACGGAGTCACACAAAGTAAATTTTGAGACACTTAGGAAAGTCGTTTTCATTTGATTTTGGGCGCCAAATATTCTTTCATTCATTCATTTTTAAAATATTCTAAACAGCCTCGGTGTTACTTTTTGGAGGATAGTTTTAAAATTTTGTGTTTTGATGTTCAGCATTCAGCACCATCTCTGAATACAAATTTTCGAAGGTTTTTCATAGCGCAACACAAAATTCAAATTGTCCGCCTCCTAAAAGGTCAGGAGAGACGGGAGGTTTGTAGGACTACGCATACAAAGCATTGTGGAATGGGGCGCTGTCCGATCTGAAAATTTTTACAGAGCTTCTCAAGACCATGTGGAACAACTTTTGTGAAGCAAGTTTAAAAGTGATTGCTCCCTTTGACCCCTGGAGGTCAATAAAGGCCAAAATTCAATGTTGGTGGGAACAATCTGAAAAAAATCAGGGTGTTGTAGAATTTTATGCTCATCATTTTTCATAAAAACCCGACCCAGTGCGACCTCTCGTTTGACCTCTGGAGGTCATTTTTGACCTTTTCGAAACTTAAATGACCTCCAGAGGTCAAACGAGAGATCGCACTGGGTCGGGTTTTTATGAAAAATGATGAGCATAAAATTCTACACCACCCTGATATTTTTCAGATTTTTCCCGCAAATTTTGAATTTTGGCCTTTATTGACCTCCAGGGGTCAAAGGGAGCAATCAATTTTAAACTTGCTTCACAAAAGTTGTTCCCCATGGTCTAGAGTCTAGAGAAGCTCTGTAAAAATTTTCAGCCAAATCGGACAGCGCCACATTTCACAATGCTTTGCCTGCGTAGTCCTTTCATGTTGCACTATGGAAAAACATCAAGCAATTTGTATTCACTGAACTTCAAAAGACAAAATTACACACTGTATCCCCAAAAAAGTAATTATTAAGTATTTTTAGAATATTTTAAGAACATAGAGTTACTATAAACATAACAACGTTTATAGTAACTCTATGTTCAAGAATGAATGAATGAAAGAATATTCATTTGGTACCAAAATTCAAATTCGTACAACTTTCCCAAGTGACTCAACATTTGACTTTGTGTCTCGGGATTCTAGAAGGTATGCCGAAAAACTTTTATCGCTCACCTACAATCATGGTGGCTAAACAAATTGCTGTATACTGCAATTTGTTTAGCCACCATGCCTACAATTCGCTTTTGACCCCATGCTGATATTCGAAGAGGTTTCAAAGATACATATGACTTTTCTTTATCCCATGTGTGTCAGTGCTGACCACTCATCGTCAGTGTTTCCTAATAAAATCCAACTGCATTTTCTGTCATTTGCATTTGACGAAACACCCCAGGATTTTGTACCATATTGCACAAAATCCAGGGGTATTGAACTCATTGCTTTCACTCTAACTTACTAAAACCAAGGCCATGACGCCCAGAAGAATAAAAAGCAGCTTCATGTCCGTCAAAAACTATCTGTTGGGGTCAAGTCTGAAGCCTGTTTCTTGATTTTTCAATTCCCTGTCACTGGTCCTTTATGTAATCTAACTGAGAATAGGAACCCAAGCTCGACTGTTGACTATTTCTCAAATTAAATATGGAAGACGAATATTATTTGAAGGTGACAAGTAAGTACAGGACGAGTACGCAATAATTATTACTCTTTACCACGGCTCACAATGCTTATCTTTTCCATGTAAAGGAACCATACAGGATACAGGATACACGTGTAGTTTAAATAGAATATTAAAACTCGAGGTTAGACAAAGAGTGGTTTACGGTTTACGCTTTGGACGATTTTTGAGATGCGCAACTTATTTAGTAAGTGTGAAGCAAATTTTTTTCAGCACACCGCGCTTGCGCGCGTATAATTTTTTTTTTGTCTGAACTATTGTTGTTTTATCCTCCAAATCACGGTTTTTACTGTTTTTGAAGCCAAATATTTCAAAAAATGCCAGCGAAGCTTCTTTGAGGTTCCCAAAAATCTTTTGGTATGCGGCAGATATCAACGATGACTGCCAACTACCGGAAATTCAGCGACCGTCTATTTTCCAATCCGGCGCAAAAATATCACTAAGTTACCAGTTAGCTTTAGTTAGCACATATTGGCTTTCACTTTCAATACTTTTGATGCAACCTTTGCAAATCTTCTGTATTTTATTCTTGTACTTATTGTTTTTTATTAGGTCGTTCTCTTTCAGATAAGACCGGATTTTAGACCACTGGCCATTGTTGTGTAAGTTCAAAAGGTCTTCCATCTTCAAAGCTTTCACTCTGCGAACGGCGCTGTAGCTCATCATGCATAGTGGTGCAACATTTTCCTTTGAAACGATTGGACATCACGTCCAATGTTTTTTCAACTGAACACGGTGGAAAGGTGGAGAAGAATTTGCTGAGGTTTGACTTTGCTTATGTTCGTATTTTTATCCTCCAAGTCGAACTTACACAAGTTGAGGCGACGGGAAATTCAAGTAATACGTTTCCTCGTCCTTTGATCAAACAGTGAGAGTTTGGGAAGGACAAATTTGGACTAAAACACAAAATTAATTAATTCCCTGCGTTGGGAAGATAGAGGAGACCATAAAGATGCTGCTGGAATTTATTCCGGTATTATTTGATCAAGACGCCTCCACGAGATTGTCAATTTCCTCGGTCCATGTTTTTGGTTACAAAATCCAGAAAAGGGACATGAAAATATGGCAAAGGCCATGATTTCATGTCCCTAGTCCATATTTCCATGGCCTTTTTCTCTGAACCAAAACCTTGTCAAAGTCCCTAAAACGTGCTACTGTATCAATACTCCTTAAAACGGTTTACTAAATAACAGAAAATTTGTTATGTACTTTAATTTTTCCCTTGTAAAACGGCGAATCGATGACTATCCCATTTATCCAGAGTTCTTGCAATTGGTCAACAATCGGTCTCCAACAAGCGTTTGCTCCATATTTTTTCACATTCTCGCTAAGTGTACATGCTAGCAAAAAGATGGAATCGAGTTTTCCTTTATAGTAGTCTGGTAGGTTCAGTATTTGAAAATAGAACATTGACATCTTTCCAGTTCCACATGCTCTTGAACCAAGACTGTTGTTAGATTCTACATCGTCCTGATAACCCAAAATATCAAAAATCAAGGCGTCATCCGCTGTTGATAATGACTTGAAATATTTACCATCCTGGTAATTTGAGAGAATTTGTGAGTCGGAACTTGCTCTTGATTCGAAAACTTTGGTAATGAATCCCTCTAAGTTGCATAATGATTTTATAATACTGCCAATAGGAATATAATAGAGATGGTCATTGCTCGGCGATGGACCTAACTTGTACTCTACCGGGTCTTCATATCGGGAATGCTCTTTTAAATAGTTTTCAAATTTATATTGAGAGTTAAATTTTTCAAAGGGATTTTTTAAAAGAATTATTTCATGTTTAATTTTATTAGATTCTAAGGGACAGTCTGTTTCTTGTAACTTGGAAGTTTTGTCTTGCACCGCGTCAGTGACAACTGAAACAAGCTGACGAGTTGAGTCCTTTATTTCATTGACGGTACTGAGGGGAATTTTGCCACTCTTTTCTAGAGAGAGGAGGAAGCGAAGGGCAGCGTCTTCAACTTTATTTCCGTTTTCAATGGGCTGAGGAGTTGTAGCCGTTTCGTTTTCCACGATGGTATCGTTTTCATTTGGTATTCTAAAATGTATGATATCAAAATTAAACCAACAGCAGCTCTTTTTATTTTAAAGTTCAAGTCCGCTGATTGTAGAAAAAATATAAAGAACTTAAAAAGAAGGAATTTAATTCAGACTAAGTACCCTATTCAAAAAAAATAATAAAATATCGACAACACTGAATTCTGATTTTTTAATAAAACAACAGATTCCTCTGGAAGAGCCTGGCGGCAGCGGCCATATTTTGAGCATCGGCTAGTCATGAGACTTCTGTTCAAAGTCCAAGTGTGACTTTTATGTACAATGTACAAAGTACAAGGCTAAAATCCTTCATGCTCCATCGCGTTTGATGATTGACGACGGAAGTTAAAAATACAAATTAGATAATAAAATATCGACGATTCTGAATTCTGATTTTTGACCTTTCTTCCCATTCGCACTAAAAAATAAAACAACAAAAGATTGCTCTGAAAGAGCCTGGCAGCGGCGGCCATAATTTGAGCATCGGCTAGTCACCGGACTTTTGTTCAAAGTCCAAGTGTGACTTTTATGTACAATGTACAAAGTACAAGGCCAAAATCCCGCATGCTCCATCGCGTTTGATGATTGACGACGGAAGTTAAAAATACAAAATAGATAATAAAATATCGACGAATCTTAAAATTGATTTTTGACCTTTCTTCCCATTCCCACTAAAAAATAAAACAACAGATTGCTCTGAAAGATCCTGGAAGCGGCGGCCATAATTTGAGCATCGGCTAGTCACCGGACTTTTTTTCAAAGTCCAAGTGTGACTTTTGTGTGCAATGTACAAAGTACAAGGCCAAAATCCCGCATGCTCCATCATTTTTGATGATTGACGACGGAAGACAAGAAACTGACACCGGAAAGGTAAATATCGACGAATTTAAATTCTGATTTTTCACGTTTTTTCCTTTTCGCAAGAAAAAATAAAAGAGCAACAGATTGTATTGGAAGTGCCTGGCAGCGTTTTAGCTTTAACAGTTTAACCACAAATTCAAACAGCAATAACAAAATATTCAATCAGCCGTACTTGAACTTTGACTTTGTGATAATAGTTGTTAATTGTTTTACTCTATTTCCACATCATGATGGTGTCGTGTTGATGTTGAAGGCAGTCTTGCATTGTGTAAGTGGTTGCTTTTTGAACAAGGGGACTTGAGAATGTGGCCTCGAAATGAATCCCTTAGGTGAAAACTGACGCCACACTTGCAGCATCGAAATGAACCTTTAAGCGCTGGTTGATGACGTTGTTTTATGTGGATCCAAAGTGCACGGGGGGTATAAAACGACTTTTCACATGAAAAACATTGAAAATGCATTTTAAATTTTATTCACACCTTTTTGAAGGAACGCAAGATTTTGAATCGATCACCGACGGCCGGCACAATCGTGGAGTACAGGTGAAATTCATCCGACGGATCTTTTGCAGTGACAAGATCTTCGATTATGTCATCACTGATTTCATTTTCTAAAACACAAAACGATAAGCACAATTCATATAGGGAGAGGAAAAATATTGTATCATAAATTTCAGTTAAATAATAATTGATAATTTTGCCATTTATGTGTCAACGCCGTGATTGCAAAGAGAAAAGTACAACAGACAACACACAAAAGATGCTTATACATAATTACTGCACATAGGTACATATAGGTATAAGATCAATCGTATGCGAGTACAAATATGCAGTTCTTAAGCGCTTACCAGAAAATACAGAGGAGTACTTTTCGAGCAATCCTGCATTCTCGAGAATTTGCAACACAAAGTTCATCCTGGTCATCCAAAGCACAGTAAAATTTTACAAGTAGTAGGGAAGTA
Organism: Sminthurinus bimaculatus; assembly: GCA_034698285.1. Taxonomy (NCBI): domain Eukaryota; kingdom Metazoa; phylum Arthropoda; class Collembola; order Symphypleona; family Katiannidae; genus Sminthurinus; species Sminthurinus bimaculatus. The sequence goes on along the minus strand of JAQIVE010002229.1, from coordinate 9,530 downwards.
AAACCTGCGGTCAAATGGAGAAATACGGATCCGAAAGATTTTTCAAAATGGCGGCTACACTTTACTCGTCTTAGTCATCAACTTTACTTAGAGAATTGAGAGGAACAAGGAACAACTTTATGCCAGAAGTGATGATGGGGACAGAACAGTAACGTCGTAGCCGGAAGGAAGACAACGGAAGGCACGTGATGTGATGAATGTTTACACGAATTGATTAGGGTTTTGCCGGTTTTATATTGCAAGCAGTGATAAATTCTATGGAGATTTTTCTGTTGCGGCGCAGTTTTTTATTGCATTTTATATTTTACATAACATTGTTTAGCATGCATCGCCGAAGTTCCCTGCGTTTATCGCAGAACCGAAGTTTGTAACGAGATAAATTTTTTACAAAACAATTCTCGGTAAAAAGTAGCAAAGTAACGTGTATTATTTGCATTATTCAATTTTGTACAAAGGGACTTGCATAAGACTTTTGCGAAAAATGTAAAGGGTTTCGTAAAGGGCCTTTTACAAAACTTCTGTCACGAAAGTTTTTTTGCTGTGTATCACGGCCAAAAAACGTTTGCAAAAAAAGTTTGGCGATGCTGGTTTTACAAAATCTTTTGCGAAAATCGCAGAATTGTTTTGTAAACCCGTAGTTACAAAATGAGGTTTTGTAAAAACACTCAAACAATGTGACAAAGCCAGCAAAACTGAGAGTTGTAAAGTTTGCAAGTGCGAGTACTTTGAAATCCACAAAATAGTTTGGTAATTTTTACAAAATAAGCAAAAAATGACTTAAATTTTGACTTATGTTGTCAGGGGATTTTCAGCAGTAAATGAATAAATTATTGATCATAAAACAATGACCACTGCAGTTTTTGAAGTGTGCATGAGGTGAGAAATTTTATTTTAGAACTATTTGCATTCCGTGTGAAAAAAGTCGCTGCAGAATTTAGCTCTCGTGGTCGTTGCATCCCCTTTTGTCATCCCCCGCGTGTTACTCCGAAGAAGAAACGTTGAGGAGGAGTTGCAAATTAAAATCCATCTAACATTCTCATATTTCTTATTTTCATACTGTCTATTTTCACTCACTGGCTTCAATGGGACTAGTGGACAAGGTCCTCCACTGTGCAAATTTGTGGGACAGCTACATAAAAACATTCCAAGGTGAGTCTCCTGAGCCCCATTTAAAACTCGAGTTTACTTTGACCTTTGACCTCATCTTAGTAATCATAATGAAAAATGTCATATTAAATCATGTTTCTGGAACCTCGATTTTTAGCTAATGGCATATCCGATGACGTCATTGTCGACTTGATTCAATGTGAGACAGGAAGTGAGGAGCAAAAGTTGTATCAAGAACTTGTTCCAACTGTGGGGGATAGACTCAAGATTCTAAAAGGCTCCCTAATGTGTGTACTTTTTATTTATAGAAAACTATTTGATCGGAGCAGTTTTCGCTCTCTCATTTATGTTTCGATCTAAGACTGGGGGTAAAAAGCAAATGAAGTCTATTCCCGCACTAGAGTCCTCACTTTACTTTATTCAAGTCTTTAAGGTATAACAACGCTTTACAGCATGTTACTGATGTTGATAATGTAGGTAAATGTAAACGAAGTACAAATTTTTGATTTTTATTTGAAAAATTTTCGCAGGACGTAAAAAAACTGGAAGAGTTTTTAGCAGTAAATCGCAGATTCAGTAGTCCTTTCATTATCGTCATTGGCTCAGTGGAAACTTTGAGCTTTCAAAAATTCTTTGTTTTTGTCGAAGGCAATATTGTAGAGGTTGAATCGATTTTGCAAGCTATGAACATCTGTTTTAAACTGTACCACGTTTTGAAAATTGATTACCCATTAGAAGCAAAAAATGTGTACACCTTTCTTGACTGGGCCGTATTTGAGCTTAAAGTGAACTATTTGAGCCCTATGGGCGAAAGTCTGTGGGCGTACATTCAACAACATCAATCACAAAAGGTGAGACAGCATCACACGTTTTTGAAAAATTGCTGCGAGTTGTGATTTTATATGAGTCATCATTCATAATGAATGCTTCTTGTTTTTTTGTACAGAAAACAGGCGGAGAGGGAAGTTCGTCCCAAGCTTATGAATAGTTTTAGTCCTCTTCACACGTCAATAACAACAATAATTATTTCCATACATTCGTTTTTATTATCCAGCTTTAATTGATTAATGGTTACTCATTTTGGTTCAACTTTTGTTCAGTTTTACGGAATTATGGTTTCAAAATATTCGTTTTGTGTTACAATTCAAATATCTATTTTATTTTTAATGATAAAGTTTGTCACATTCGCGTATAATGTTACAAGTTCTATAGCAAGTTAAGCATGCGCTACCTTTTAATTCTTACGGTTTGGAATTTTGACGACAAACTACGTCATACTATTGTGTTATTTTACAAATTAACTTGAATAAATTTTGGCTTTCAATGATTGAGAATTGAGAAGATAGAATTCAAAATTTACAAAATTAAAGTGTAAAAGTTGCAAAACATAAGAAAATAGAAAAAAGATTTCACGAAACGTTTTTGTAAAGACCACAAAACTTTTTAGTAAGAAAACAAACAGAAAAAAATATTTCACAAAACTTTTGTGTAGAGGCAACCAAATTTTTTTGTAAAGGCCACAAAACTTTTTAGTAAGAAAACAAACAGAAAAAAATATTTCACAAAACTTTTTTGTAAAGGCCACAAAACTATTTGTTAAGAAAAAAAACAGAAAAAAATATTTCACAAAACTTTTTTGTAAAGGCCACAAGATTATTTTGTACTGATCACCAAATACCTTGGAAATAAGCCGCATTGTAATCTTTACCGAACTATTTGGTCAGAGACTTTCTAGCAAAATAATTTTGCGAAAGTCACCAAGCTTTTTGAAGGAATCGCCTCTTTTTTTTGGCCGTGTGGAACTTTTACTCATCTTTAGTATAGAGCTCGTTGACGCCGTGGTTTAGATAGGTACAATAACAATGGAATGGAACCATCTTGACTCGTATTTTTGCACAAAGGATAATGAGCTGAAGCGAATAAATCAGTTGGAATGATTGGAACAAAATAATATGCATAATAATTATGAGATATAAAACTCCGTTGCACACCAAAGGAATCGGTTAAAATGGTGGACACGGCTACAGACTGGTACCCGCACATTAGCTACAAAAAGTTTGTCCGCTCCGTCAAACGGAGCCAAATAATCCTGTCCATAATACTGGGAATTTTCATTTCTACCATGTAAATACACATACCACTATTTTAAATTGTACTTCATACTTACAGTTACTATACACAGTTAAAATCTCTACAATGTACTGTTACTTATTTACCACAGCCCAGAAATACGGGAGCAAATTCAGAAGAAGCCGGTCCAGTACATAATAGTCAGCATGAGCTTTGAAGTGATAATGTTTGCCACGGTCAGCTGGATCTTTGGCATGAGCAGAGTCCCTGCCAACTACATTTCCCTGATATTCCTCCGATTCTACGTCTTTTTCGACTGTCAGTACTGGAACCGGGTGGAGAAAGTTGTTGTTGAGAGACCACTACCCAAAATTGTCACACCCCCTGAGCCTTGGTACAAAATCATATGGCACAAGTCCTTTGGCTACTTTTTCTACCTTAAAGATGCTCAACAGGCACTGGCGATGAGCACTGGTAGTCAAGTTCAAGTTCCAGAGTGCTGCGGGGGTGGCGGAGGTCTCAGTGACAATAATTCCAGTTTATACTGGAGTATTTACATTGAAAAAATTGTATTCGCCATCTTGATGGTCGTCGTTATAGCTCTAGTCACCATTTTTTCCAAGGTACGGATATACACTAGACTTTTAATGCACAATTATACAAGAAAAGATATAGTGTACTGTACCTAAATTTAACTAGTTGATGCACGAGTTTAACGTTAAATGTACATACACATTACACATTACATATTATAATAACGAAACGTCTAAATCCATCATGAATCGGTTACAACATTTTATATTTAAAATATTTTCACAATAAGCTTCCTAATTGAGAGTGCTTTTTTCTGTGGTTAAATTCTAGCAATACATACATAATACATACATCATACATAAACATAAAATCGTGAATGCATTATAAAAAATATGCAGAGCAAGTTTACATTACACATTTAAGTGTATCAGAACTTTGAATCTCTCACATATTTATATCTCATATCCCTTTTTCTCTCACTCACTGGCTCTCCGCTTGCTCGCCGAGGCATTCTCGTGGTGGGCACAATAGCAAATATATTACACAACATTATACTTGGTAACATCTGTAACAATCGTGCGTTATTCGAGTCAATGAATGAGCGCAGGTATTTGTTGACGATCTATAATATCAGTATAATATAGATGAAAAAAAATTGTTTGTAAAAGTAAATAGCTATATTTATGTACACAAAAGCCACAAGACAAAATGAGCTTATCATATAAATACGCGTGCCTAGGTATATGTATGTATTTAAATTTGTAACAAAAATGTAGCTGCACTGAAATACACACGGCTCGTGCTCGTTTGTGATTCCAACTTACAACACACACACTGTATGCTGTGTGTATTGTGGGTGCCATAAATCGTCTTAAAATGTTTGTTCCTCAACAAGCAAATTTAATCTATATTGACAAGATAGCACAAATTAATAAATATACAAGATAACAGAAAGCATTATGATTTAAAACACTTTCCGTTCAAGCATAGATATTCCTACTTTGTTCATGTTTTACAATCTTTGGCTGTTTTTAATCAAGAAAAGGTTAAAATTGAGGCCTTTGCGTCCGAGTTGTCTCATATTTTTCCACTGTTAACTTTCAACGAGCAAAAGAGACAGTAAGGGAGCGAGAGAAAGATGTCAGATATTGAGATTCGATAATAAATACCTATAATTTGTAATTAAGTACACCCAATATCTTTTTACTAGATTGATATTAGCCGATGCGAGTGGCTGGCTCTGTCTTTCATTTCTATTGGGACGAGCTTGAGCACAATTATTCTCATTACAAGCATGGCGATTGACGTACTGGGCAGAGATTTTCATTGCAGTTTATGCGTAACTTGGACATTCATATCCCTCGTTGCTGCCTTGTTTGTAAGGCTATCATTTTTTATCATAAATAATATTAAATACGGTTCTTGCAATAATTCCTAACTTTTAACCAATATGTAATCATATTTTTTCTACACTAAAATGATGCTTTACTAATACTTATCAACGATATTTTTAAAAAGGCAATTTTCCAATTAAATATTCAAGAGTTGAAATAAATTAAAAAAATATTCTCTCACAACAGACGTTCGTGTTTGCTACACAGAGGCTATACAAACGAGTAAGTGGTAGCATATCTTCAAGTCAAAGATTCTACAGAACACAAGCTGAACTCATTATTTTTGCCATAAATGTGTGTGTGGCAGTCTACTATATTCCTCTCATTCATCCGGAGTTCTCTTTCGGGCTGATTATCAACAGTTTCCCAGCTAAATTGGGGAATATTATACCCGAACCTGTTCATCAGTATACACATTCACTTATACAAGAAACCAAAACAGTAGCAAGCGGATGGCTACCCAAAAAATGATGTAATATAAAGAATTATTACATAATATGCATGTAATATGTTTTAAAGTAAAATAGCAATAATAATGCTTAAAACAAAATACACTATAAATAATAAATAATGTTGTTGGTTTTCGAGGAAAGAAATATATTCTTTTGAAACGAACCCCGAAAATGCGAGATAATATTATTATTATTGTATTATTATGCTCATTAAATAAACTTTGTCTTTGTCTTGCGCAACAACTTTGGATTTGTATAATAATATTGTTTTCCTTTTCTTTCTTTTTATTTTTTGACCTATTCTTGTTTTTTTCTTCGATTTATATTATTAATTCATAAATATATAATCATAATAATTTTAAATAGTAGTAACAGTAGTGTTAGCAATTCTCGTTTTAAAACGTTCTATCTATCAAGATAGAGATCTAAAAAAAGTCAGCTCAGTGACTTTGTAATACAAATAATGTAGGATAAATGTTGGGTATATTATTTATAAATTATAAGAAGTAGGAAGTATACGTACATACTAAACTTTGTCATCGATTAACAAAAGCAATTTATTTATATAATAAGATAGAATAGCTAACACTAGTAACTAAGAATAACAGTACAATTGGTAGTATAGGTTTACTAATGTACCAAAAAAAAAAAACGAAAGTCAAATCTTCTACTCGACATTGAGTTGTTTCAAAAAAAAGAGTGAGAAACATTGTAATAAAAATGTTTTGTCGGCAGCATTATCGTGTAGGACAACGGAACGCTAAAAAAACTCCCCTGTACTAATACAAACATAATATTACTCTATGATATTATTTGATACTTCTAATAATTATATTATATAATTGTAAAATAGTCCACAGAGCATTTTAGGGATCGGACTATGTATGTTAGCTACATTTGTAAATAATAATACCGTAAATTTTTATTTTTTTTCGGCTATATGATATTATTTTATAAATAGATAACAGATATTAGAACACACAAAAATATTTTTTCTTGAGAGGTTATTTGAATGGAATATTATTATTATGATGACTATTATTATTGCATTATAGCTTAGATAAAAAATAAGACGTGAAAATAATGATAATAATAATAATGTTTAGATCTCTCGCCCTTTCTTTCGCCTCAAACTTATACATATTACAGATATTACTTTTTTCATTCAATCTCCTCGCATAATAAATATCTTTAGAAAAGAACCGTCTTAAATTGATCTGAATTGATTTGAAGTCATGTTACATCTCTATACATAAAGTAATGATGTCGTCTGTTGTACAACATTTTAAGTGTATGTTTTTATGAAATATAATATTATAACAATAATAATATAATATTAATGTTTCTAATAGTATATTATTTGTACGTATTTATAATAATACACTTTAGATATATCAAGTGTGTATACATATTTATATACAGACTATAAAGGATTTGTAAAATTAACACAATATAATGATAATATTAATAGTTTCCTTGTGTGTATATATAAAAACAAACTCATTACACTAACTTGGTTTCTGAGTTGTCTTCATTCTTTAAACTTATAAGGTAACATCAGCCATGGTCACATCATCGTCAGCTGTTTCATTCAAAACTATCCCAGCTTGGGCTGCAGCTTGAGCTTCCTTTGCTTTTAACATGTAGTCATCTAATTGTCTGTCCAGATAAGCTTTTGAGTGTGACATGTACTGTAATGATAATGATAATCAAGAATTAAAATAGAAAATAGAACAACATGCCAAACTTGATACAAAACTATTTCATCTACCAACTACTCTAGTAATAAACTTACTTTGTGCAAGCAATAAAAGTGAAGCATTTATAGATATTTTTTAACTTACCGAGTCCAATTCGGTGTCTAAAGCTTCTTTACTTGGGGCTACTTCTTTACCAGCAACTTTGCCCCCTCTTCCTCCTCCACCTCTTCTGCCGCCTCTACCACGCACGTTATTTCCTCCACGAGATCGACCTCCTCCTCCTCTTGGACCACCACGACTTACTCTTGAAGCCAAGGATTGATTAACTCCTCCTCGTAATTTTCCACCTTTATTACCTGCTCGATGAATAAATCCAGGTGATTTTTGGATTTGATTCAGACCTTGTCCCCTTCCTTTAAAAAAAAAGATTACGTGACAAATATAGATTAGAGTTTTGAAACGAATAATGTTAAATAATATTTCATCTATGATTATTAAGTAAGTAAATATTTAAAGGTTAGTTCTGAACATATTAGATAATATACAATAAGAGACTTTAAATAATATTTTTCTTGTCATAAACTAACCAGGCATTGCACGGGTTCCACCTCTTCTGACTCCAAGTCTTGGAGTACCTAAAGCTGCTAAGCCTCGTTGCCTAGTAGGAATGCCGAGACGAGACTGTACAGATAATTTTCTCTGATTATAATTTGGATAACAAAAAAGAGCTTTCATTAGCATTATTATGAAAGGAATTCAGCCATATTATATTCAATGAACCCATATTACTTAAATCATACTATTATGTAACATGTTTACTATTCGTATTTGTAAATAAAAAACAGTACAACAATGCACCTAAAGTATTATTACTTACTGCCTTGCAATAATTTTGTTTTAGTAGTAAGCTATAACTAAAATTATTAAATTGTACTCATACGATTAATATAGTATAGTATATTATATTATTATTTAAGTTACATTTTGAACGACTGGTGGATTCATAGCTCGTTTAGCTAAAGCTAGTGCGAGTTGACGGTTTCTTTGTGAGACGGTGGGAGTTGGTATTAGACTTGGAATCGGGTATTGACGGCGTTGTCCACCATAAATATTCGAATTTGGACGAAGTCCTGCAGGCAGGCCATAACCACCAGTGGGGATTCCACCGACGGGCCGGCGAATCTCCCTCTCTTCAGCAACATGACTCTGCTGATAATGCTTGAATCTATAGTTTAAAAAAACAACAAGCATCAAATTATTGTAGTTTTTTAACTTACATAAATATTAGTTACTTATTTAGTCTACTATTCATACATAATAATAGCAACCGTTTCTAATCTTCATGTATCTATATTGCCGATCAATGATCGATGATAACTTCGTAATATAATATGCAAAAATGCAAGATGTATCACAATAATACTATGCAAAATTCTTTAATTTGCAAAATGCAAATGCATATATTATTCCATTTCGGTATATGCCGCTATATTTCTTATATTCTTATACTATTGCAAATCTACGGCATTTACTTACAATTTAATGAGAATTACATTATCGTGTTTTATACTTATGTATTTATTACCTGTCAGTTAATGAGACTCCCGTGGAGATTGTAGCAACGGGTAGTGTTGGAATTTGCATTCTCGGCATACGTGGGTCATACCCGTAATCCATTTCTCATGTACCACGAAATAAAATTAATCAGAACAGCAAATAATGAGAGTGAGGTTTTTAATTTTAACGGAAATACAACACACAAAATAAAAGACCGACTTGTCCTAACAGAGAGACAGGGCAGAGTGACGATTCCCAGATTATAGTTGACAACAATTAATCAGATATTTCAACTAATAAAAATGTTCAAAAAAGGTAAAAAAATCTACACGATAATAATTAATTTAGCTAAATAAGTAGAGTCTCTCTCCTCACTCTCTTCTATACAAAATATAATACTCTCAAACTCAAAATGACACACACAAGCAAAAACGAATAATATTCAATTTTTTTCAAAATATTTGAACGATTGCGAGGTTCGCGGGCTCCTCTAAATGGTTCAATACCCAAACGCTCAAGAAATGGAGGTCAGGACCATTCCTATTCCTTCGTTTGATGATAAATTGTAAAAAATTCATGTAAATATCGGGCATCAAGCCGACTAAAAAAGGTCAAAGGTCGCCCAAATCACTTATGTACATATGTACAAAGTTACTTTTATATACTTATAATTAGACCTCCCGCCTTCTCTTCTGTGTGTGTTGAAGTATGTACAA
>JAQIVE010002228.1:0-20753 GCA_034698285.1 Sminthurinus bimaculatus | reverse complement strand
CCCCGTGTTGATATTCGCAGTGGTTCCTGAGATATGATTTTTCTTTATTGTCAGTATTAATATTGATCACCCTGTATTAAATAGCTTTATAGATACATATATGCATCCTTCTTGGGGTTTTAGAGATTCTTGGGTTACACTTTCCTTGCGTTTGATATGATATGATACGACATGATACGAAGCAAATCGGCATGATACGGCATGGCGTGGCATGCAAAGGAATGATATATACATATGTGATGCGAATTCCAGGCCCACACCTCTTTCTCTCTCTTTCTTGCATTGCTTTCACTTTCATATGCCCGCTCATTTAGAGGTTCTATGTCGGCTCGATTCCATGTCATTTTCTTGGCTAGACTAAAATAAATTTCCTTTTTGTCGTAATTTCAGCATAGATTAATAGTGATATAAAATATCCTTGTTTCTTCTTTGTATCCTGTGCGTAATACAGACGTTATGTATTCATATGTTCTTGTAAGTACTCTCAATATCGCATTGTGCGTTGTATGTACGTGGCAAAATGTACGTACATTGTGTAATTGTACACATGTATACATGTGTATGTGTGTGTGTTCTGCAATGCCAAGTGGATGTTGAGTGTAGTTAAACTCAATTGGATTTCTGTTTTCATGCCATTTCCACTATCAACTATCTATTTCACTCCAATTACCGAATTGTAACTAATACAGTGTCGACAAGAGCGCTCTGCAAGCGACCGGTTTAATACTTAACCTTGTGTGCACTGTTGTAGATGTGCATGAACATAATGTATAATAAGAGAAACGAATGAAGAGAAAGGAGAGAAGGGAGACTTTCTCTCTATTTTTTCCATCCATAATTCTTCACAAAATTACTCCGAGATGAATGAGATGCCTTCTAGCAGTAACAGCGTCTCTAGCTCAAGCAGAGTAAGGGAGAGAGAGAGAGAGGCAGTTTGTTGCTGGTGATGTTGTACACACATTATTGTGAGACATGATTTTTTTCTGCTCTAGTTCCAGATTCTCAAACCACCATGTTTACAATGTCGGAGGCCTGTAAAAATAGAATTATTATTGTTTGCATACTATAAGCATTCCGTGTGTTGGATGTGTAATGTGTACGTATACATGTGTATATGTATATGTTTTTTTGTGGTTCACGAGAACCTTATGGAATGATTCCCCTGAGGGAAATTAATTACATTATCATGATAGATAATTTAATATGAAATAGGTTCCATGTGGATGTGATATGTTGTCCTTTTCTCTTATGTCGTGATCTATTGAATGAGGACGAATCATCATGTGTATTATTGTAGATGACAATGACAACTGTGTGCGACATTATGTGAAGGGATTAGAAACTGTGTTTAGAAGTGGAAACAAATGTATGTCATACAGTGTACGGGATACGGATGGATGTACGACGTATATATGTATGTATATATCAATGGTTGATAGTTGATGACACGGCATTGTACGATATATGACAGTGCTGTCAATTCATTATTCATAAGAATTATTGAGTTATCTAATCGTAAATGGTGTTGTGTACGTTTATCTGGATATGTACTATGTCAGTCAGTGGCGGGCGAAAATATATATTGAGTTATTCAACAAGACAAGGATTTATTTTTTTCCTTCAATATTATAGATATTTGGCTATGCCTCTCATGCCATGTGCTATGTATTTTGCAATGGTTATGGTAAAGTAATATTGATTCAGGGCGTTGGAGAGAGAGAGAGAGAGAGAGAGAGAGAGAAAGAAAAGGATGGAGAAAGTGCCATGAATGAGAAAAGATTGAGGAGCTTGAAGAGAGCTAGAGCAAGCGATAGTACGAAGGAACTTTTAGTATAGCGATGAAAATATTGGAACGGTTTGAACGCTAATACTCAAATGTTTGTAGTACATATGGTATTGTTATAAGTAGCTGTATGCAGACCGTAAATATGTGTAGGCATGTATGTATGGTGAGTGAGTGTGTGTATTTGTACATAATAATAATAATACGGAGGAAATAATATTGGAGAGCAGAGCCGAGCAGTATACATAAAGTACGGCAGTATGGTATTGAAGACGTGTAGTTGTTGGAGAATCATAATAGAAACGAGGCGATTACTAACAGACAGAACGATTCGCTGTGTAGATAAAGTAGAGAGATCCTTCTCCTGTCAAATACGGTTTTGATTAGATGTGAATGAATGATCTTCTTGCTCTGCACGTATATTCATGGTGCTGTTCCGTCTTTCCACTGAGTCACAATCTATGTATAGTTTATTCATTCTGCAGTCTACATCCATCTAGTCGACACTTATGTATGTATACCGATATTCTTTATTATGTTCATGTTTTATACCTGTATTTATATTGGATATTGTGTATTGTTAATATATTTATATACTTACACATTATGGTCGTCGTATATATATTGTACATGGCTGTATTTTGTATTCTGCTGGGTTTTGTACACAATACCCATGCATGTAGTTATTCATGGTTGTCTCTTATTCTCTATAATACTCCCCGGTTGTAGATGTACAGTCATGTATACACTGGCTTTGTTTTAAATAATATAATAATAATATAGTAGTTTGTAGGATGATGGTTTTCTTGGCGGTAGCATCAGTTGTACTTAACATACGTACATATATACTCTTGATGCATGTACAATGTACAGTTGTGTTTTGCAGTGTATGTAATGATGGTCGGTCCTTGATGTATGTTTGTGTGTGTGTTTGTTGGTGTGTGTATTTAGGTAAATAATATATCTAGCGAAGTATGAATGGTGAATGGTGACAGTGGTGTGAGGCACATAAAATATAGCGTGTTTTTGTCTTTCTCTCAATGTGTCTATGGATTTGCTGCCGGAGACATTAGTTAGAAAGACAAACAAGTTATTTACTTGACTTCTTCTTCTGGCTTTTCTATTCTTTCTCTATGGGTCCCAGCCTCCTCCATGTCTTTCCACGTTGTCTCTATCTCTCTGTCTCTTGTGGACCTTGCTGCGACGTAACTTTCACTCTCTTAGTTAATCATCATAGCATGGTATGGTATGGTATGTATGAAATACACATAGTATGAAATGGTTTGGTATGGTATGAATGCATCTTTCTTCACGAGCTCTTTTAATATTATCATTAAGCCAAGGTCTGAGGAGAACTGCTGTTACTTACTCCACTATGCAGTTACACAGTTAGTCACTAGTATTTGGCAAAAGGTTGAAAGAAAGCCAAATTTTCACCGAGTTGTCGAGACACTCGTTCTCTCTCTTTTTCTTCCACTTTGTTCTTTCTCTCTCTCTCTCTCTTTCTCTCTGTCTCTCACTCTGTGACTGTGCACACGGAGACCAATTCCGTAAAATGTTGGTATCCGACAGAGAGATGAAGAGAGCAAGAGAGAGAGAGAGAGAGCCAGAATGTGTTTTTTAGACTTCTCCTCTTTCTGCATCTCCTCCTTCTCTTTTTGGTGGAATTCTGTCCTTGTGTGCTCTACTAAGGGTATATAGACGAATACTACTATTTTTTGGTCTTCTCCTCCTCTTTATTTCGTCTTTGAACGTGGGATGTAAAAGGGGGAAGGTAACGTGTAAAGTGAGAATAGCATTCATTCTCTGTGCATAATATACGTGTGCTGGAGATTAGATGTCACGTTTAATAGGGACGTGGGGCGAAGGAGGAAGTACGATTATGGCTATAGCACTGTGTGTACTGATGCTAGCACACAGAGGCCACCGCACAGTCTCCTGTAGTTTTAGCTTCAGTTCCTTCTTGTTCCCATAATGCAAAAGGCAGTCGTTCATTGTTGGATTCGTTCAGCGGGGCTGAACACTGAACACGATGAATTGAGCTGAGCTGAGCTATAATATAGCATCTAGATTTTCTACAATCACAATCTACATGGCAAGGTTGTGGAACTAAAAAGCTTAAGTTCGCCTCGGTCTGCATAAAATCAAAGAAGGTACAATAGAGAATGGAGATGTAAAGAGAGAGAGAGAGAGAGGGAGAGAGAAAGTGAGTGAGTGAAATGTAATAGAAAGAGTAAGAGTAAAAGAATAGAGGAAGGAGTAACATCAGGCGGGTGAGAAGGTCCTAGCTTTTAACTCGGTAACATTTTCTATGTATACATTTGAGCTATATATTATTCGTTTCGCTTCCAAACTTTGTCGTCTACCGTCGCCGCCGTCGTATTCGTCCGCTTCATGCATCTCCATTTACTATTATTCGACTATGTCTGGTATTATGTGGAATGGTATGGTATGAAGGAGAAATAAGTTTCGGTCCCTTCTTCACCAACACGGAGAGAAAGAGAGAGAGAGAGAGAGACAGAGTGAGGGAGAAAGAGAAAAGTAAAATGTAGAGTTCTCAATGACAATGATGGCTCGGTAAAGTGGGTCGGAACGGAACTCTTCGGCTAAGAAATAGGTTAGATTCCGTCCGTGAGACAGATGTGATTTCAAGGGAGCCCACTTACTTCCCACTACTATAAGTATAACGACTGGTCCTCCACTCTCCATTCTTCCTCGTGTTTTCTCCATATTCTTCTCTTGTGTTCGGGGTGTCCTTTTGCGTCCATCCTATTACATACGATTTCCAAAAGGCTTCCTCTTTCACTCAGAAAGTAAAATCTTGTTTTTTCCCGCATTAATTCTAATCCTAAATCCGAAACCCTCGCCCTGCCATTCCTTTTTATAGCAAGCCTTACTATAGTTACCATAGCATGGCAAAGCTGTGCTGTGCTATGCTATGCTATGACATGCCGTGAGCATAAATGACCCATAGAAATTCCTAATCATGAGATTTTCAGTAAATTAGAATTTAACCTCGGTATTATGTCACGTACTTTTTCACATGTTATACGGCTATACTTTGTAATACCGGATTGTAATAGCTTATAGTTTTATATGCATGCAAGTATTTAAAACTATGTATAAGACAGGCATACACAGGTATACAATCCATACAGTTTAGCTGGCCTTTGGCATTGTAAGCCTATCTTTTTCCATAATTTCTCCTTTCCCTTCTTCTTCATCTTTGCTGTCTTACTCTTCTTCTTCCACAATTAGTTACTTTCTCCTTCTCCCCTCATCCCTTAAATTAATCGGAGTCTCTGCCTTTCCCTCTCTGCTTTCTGTCCTTCTCATGGAAATTCTTGTTCTTGACTTACTCCTCTTGTTGGCTGTCCGTCTCACATTCTATTAGATTTCTCAAACAACATGTAAACTGTTCCGACGACGACGACTGACTAAGGCGAATTCCGACTTCCAACTAACTACTGTTGAATGTGTTGTTGGTCGGTTAGTTGAAACTCTTGTGGAACTTATAATTCGCTTTCTATCGTCTTTTCTCAGTCTCCGAGTTGGGAGCATAAGTTGGAGATAGAATTAATCAGGGAGCCAAAACTATTATTACTATAACATGCCAGACCATACCATACTATTACTTTATATAATACATACGACTGTATAGTATTACAACTTTGACGACGATTTTGTGTTCCTGTTTGAAAACTTTATTTCCATTGTGTTGTTGTCCTCACCACCGCTTTGCGATCAAAACGATTGTATGTAATTGCATAACGGAAATAATAATCATTCCGATTTTAGGCAGACTAATGTGCATACATGCTCCTACATACATTATATACGCATACACATAGATATATTTAGGTACATAGATAGACAACTTATGATGAACAATATTTTGGCATGGTTGATGGTTAATATTTGGTATACAGTCATTATTAAAAAGATCTCTGTTCTCTCATTCTCTCTCTCTCTCTTTCTCTTTGCATTTTAGCTCTTTGCTTTTACTTTGAAAATTGCATGTGTGTATAAATAAATGGATACATCTAAATGAATATGTGGGGTGAATTCCACGTATCCATACTACACTACACATCATGTAATGGAATGGAATATTTAAATATGTATATCTCCGCGGTAAGTGAATGAGGTGAGATTTGAGAGTGAGGCAGGGAGAGGAATGAAACTATTAGGAAAGATGGAGGAATAATCGAATTTCTCTTCTGGTAGTTATAATATGCATACGCGACATGATGGTTAGACATTACACCGTCGTATAATCGTATGGCATATCGAGATGTAGAACGTAATGTAATGTAATGTGGAATGTATCTTTTATACATATTTGCATTATATTTTCATGAATTCGGCCTGCAAACTTTATACATAACAAAGTACAGAATTATGCTATTGATATTGAGTGAATTAGTTCATTTTACATGCAAGTAGTCCGAAGAGAAAGAGGAAATAGACAGACAGTATGTGCTTATATTTTGTATGTACATAATGCATTGTACATACATTCAAAATTGTACATAGTAGTTTGCAGTCGCCTCGAAAATCAGTTATAATAATAATACTAATAGTAATAGTCCTCTTTCTACTATAATCCTTTTCCCTCGGCTTTAAAGCCGAGGAGTGCAATACATACAGAACATTACAGTACAGTACAGTACTGTGGAAGGCTTTGTGTATGCGGGTGGAGATGAGGAATAGAATATATAGTCTGAGGTCTTTGCAGTTGCTCTCTCCATCTCCCCCCTCTCACTATCTCTCTCTCTCTTTCTATCCGGCTCTCGCCTTCTATTTCTCATCTTACCATGCAGAGGATTCGCACACATCGAGTCAGAGAGAAATTCGGAGTATACTTTAGGATCAATGGTTTCTATGGCTCTCAAGCCACTTCCTTCTCTCCTTTCACTGTCTATATTACAATATATTGTGTTAGACAGTGCCAGCTCTGAGAATTGTTTGAATTGGGAGCAAGTTGAAGGAAACACACACATACATCCATCCATCCATATACAAATACATGTCTTATGTATAAACTGGAACATGACATTGTACATATTGATAAAAGGATGGAGAATTTCTATAGTTAGTGCATTAATATATTATATACGGCACGCCATGCCACATATTCTCGAAATGATATCGTATCTCATTTAGATGTATGTATGTATATGTATCTAGAGTACTATTAATGCTATAAAGACCGGGTGTAGTGTACAGTTGATGCGTGAGTAATTTCTCGGTATTTATACGTAATGCATATTATATCTCACCACTGTGATGGGACATTATAACTTGTACATTGTACATGCATATATTACGGAGTAATACTGTCGTGAGCTCTGCCATTGGGATATATTGTACAGGGAGGCTGTATAAAATCCGTCAACCTGAAATGATATGAAGCTTGACATGAATTTGAGAATCGAGTCTAGTTGGATTGAGTCGAGTCGAGTTGCGCTGGGTTGGGTTCAGCAATACCACCTGTCCTTCGGCCTAGTTGGGTATCTGTGGTTAACATTTGTCCTATGCTTCTGGTCGGCTGACTCTTTACCATTGCCATCATACTTATACTATATGGTACCAATGCAGTATAAATCATATACGAGCATTAGACGGTGCATTCATACATATTTACAAAGAAAAGTTGAAAGCATAAATATAAATTTTCTACTCGAAATAATGCCCTCGTGGTCTCTCTCTCTCTCTCTCTCCTCTCTGACTCGGATAGACATGCCATACTTGTCGCTGTCGGTGTCGTTTTTAGGAGGGATTAAATAGGACATATTAAGCATTAAATAATAAAGTAGAATGTAGACATCAGAGTGTATATTGTCGACTGCTTTTGTTTGTTTGTATTTGTGTTCATGTGGCCCATCAAATCTTTATTTGTTCTCCCTCATTTGTAAGTAATACGAGTTTCATATTTTGTGGGCTTATTATGTTCCACATTCGGTGTTCCATTGTATGGCATGTCATCCTATTGTATGGTTAAGGACGGCATGGCGTCATGTTTTATTGTATTCGGCTTTGATTTTATTCAAATTTAGGTGCATAGTACAGCCGCAAGATGCAGATGTGCCCACCTACATAAATCGACATGTATGGACGAATTGAATATTCTAAATTTTGCGAATGGGTCCATATGTACAGATGTGAAAATCATGTAGGTGATATGTATAAATATATCTTTTGGACCTTGGTAAGGATGGAAATTCGAATGGAAATGAATTTGCCGTTTTCTTTATATGCGAATTTATTGTGTCCATGTGTGTGTTTTTTTTGCATAGGACGGTTGTTCCAATCCAATGTAAAACTTGTACGTACATATTTATGGACACGTAAGCGGATGTCCATAGTTTCATAATGTATGGATATGGATTGTTTCTCCGCTAAACTCAACTTTTTTGCTGGGGTGGACGAGCAAATCCGTATTTTGGAAGTCAAATAGGCCACATTTGGTATGAATGTATGAGGATCTTCTTCGTCTTTCTATTTCCTGTGCCTGATGCTGAAACCGATGCGGCTGTTGTTTCTTCTGGTGAAATAAGAAAGAAGGTTTTGTATATGTGTTTTTCGTATGCGTCTCTATGTTTTTTACTGCCGTTCCTTTTGATGCTGCTGCTGCAACACTAGCAATGTTTTATGTTGTGTTGTGCGGTCAAGAAAAATGTCGGAAATGGAAAAGTGGATAGACAGAAAGGGAAGACGAAGAAAAAAATCCGTAGGGGGTTTAACTGGACAGCTTGTGCCTGTGTTTGTGTGTGTGTGTGTGTGTGTAGATTGCAGAAAGACTTTGTGTCTTTGTACAGAGTCCACTACATTTATTCTATCCGAAAGAGTAGTCAGGTTTATCCTGTCTTCTGCATCTTGTTTCTCTTTTTTTTCTTCAGCTGTCTCACTTCTATCCGGAATGTGTGGCAGGGTAATATCAGTAGGTAGTAAAAAGGGGACGCTGAATATGGACCAAGTCCTTTGCGACCTACTCCCAACTGTCTACTTTTTATTGTTGTTGGCCTTTTTACTCATGGTTCTCTCTTTCTGTTTGCCTATTAAAAATACTTAGCAAAAGGTCTTTACCGGCTTATTAGCAAATTAAAGTAGGAGAATCACGGACACCTACACACAGGAAGAAAGTCGTACGTATGCCCAATGTATTCAAGTATTTAATATCAGGTGGCCTCACAAGGTTTCTCCGTTATTCTTCTTCAAACCTCTATGTACATCCAAAGTTTCAAGTCAAAAAATGTATGCATATACTTTGAATCCTTCCATCAATCTTGGTCCTGGTTTAAATAGAAAGCTTACAAACACAGTCAATCCTTTTATTTACGTAATATTTTGTTTAAAGAATGGAATTTCGGATGGTTGTATTTTTTGTAACTAGAGTATCATCATTATTCCCTTATCTGTTTGAATTTATTTACTTATTTATTTATTTTCACTCGACTGTTCACTGAGTGACATTATGGCATGCCATGGCATGAAAAGGGAGAGAGAAAACAGAATACACAGTACACAGTCCAATGAAATGATGTCTACATTCTTCATCATGTTTGTGTGTGTGTATGTGTGTGCTCATGTTCATGTTTGAAATCCAGATAAAACCTTGTAGGTTATTCATGATGAAAATTCGTATTTGATCTGGTAATTTAGTTTCGAGATTCTCAAGTGGGATGCATATGTGTACACGTACGTACATGTATATTGTAGAGAGAAAGAGTGAACGGTGAATAGCAGTGGGTAAGTAAGTACACACAGGCAGATTGACTAGAGAGAGAGAGAGAGAGAGAGAGAGAGAGAGAGAGTAAGCTATTCCGAGTTGAGCTGAACTGTGCAAGTTTTTCCTTGTGATCTCTCATGTGAACTGTGTGTAATGATGTCGTAGTATACATATGTAATAGTAGTAGTGGGCCTGTAAAGAGATAGATAGTAGTCTGATAAATTATAAATTTTTTCCCTTTCTCTCTGTAGAAGAATGAAATGAGTAAAGTTTTTGCATGGAAATTTTTTCACTATATGTAACTACGTATTGAAAAGGATGACGGGTGGAGAGAAAACGAGATAAATAGCAGGAAGAGGAGGATGTAGAATAAATGGGGGAGTGGGGAAAGCAGAATTAGGATGGGAAGATGAGGAAAGAAAATAGATTAAAAGAGTGAGATTATTGTGGATGGATGCGGCAGGCATGGTTTGGCTTGGCTTGGTTTTCAACGGTTGCAGGTATGATGATAAATTTAAGGTTTCAGGAGGAAGGAAACGGTCGGTGGAGTTCAAGTATACCTAATAGATATGTTGATACAGTGACAGACAAACTAGTGATTCTCCGATATGCATAATAGTAGTATGACAATAGATAAAAATGCACTACATCAAGCCGGATGTGCATGTTATGTTAGATATGTGTTTTGGAATGTTATCGTAGTTATATACTATTGTCTGCGTTGGAACAGAATGGCTATATGTATAGTGGGGTGAATGAATGAACGACTGACTGACTGACTGAATGAATGAATGAATGAAAAATGAAAGTTTTTTTTTTGTTGTCTCCACTGGAGAGTAGAGTAAAATGGGGGACTCCCCGCGATAATAGAATTAGTCAAGATGATGATTGGGTAAAGCGTTAATGAAGCGGATGAGGATTCATTATATTGGAATGGGACAGCGGCGGGAATTGGTTGGTTAGTGTTTAGTTGATGTTGGCGAGTAGGCACATATACAAATTGTACACATTCGATAGTCAATTTGGTCCGACTTCCAGCTCGGAAAAAGGAAATAAACCGGGGGAGAGAGCAAGAGAAAGAAAGAAACGAAAACTACAAGTGATAGAGGAACCCACCGAACATTTATATGTTTGTCAATTAAATGGCAGAGAACATGTAGGGAAGAAGGAAGAATTTAGGTTTTGGCCCGGACCTTTTACGCTTACACTCTTGCTCTTTTAGCTCGGCATCTAATACTCTTTGAGTCTGGTTGGTGGTGGTGGCAGTGGCAGTGGTAGTTCCAGTGGTCTGGCTCCCTAATAGTATGTTTGTGATTTGGAAACTGTACAATAGTTCAATTGGTGTGGTTGATATAATAAAGATTGGCGATAAGGATCGGCAGAGAAGAAAAAGGAGGAAAGTGAATGTATTACATGCCATACATTGCTCTGCAAGAAAGAACGAGCAAAAGAAGAGAAGAAAAAGGAATTGCAGAATAGAGACGCAGTAATGGTAGTAAGCATCAATGGTAGTAGTAATAGTGAGTACTATTCTTCTCCTCTACAAGTCTTTTGCAAGGATAGCGATAGGGATAGGGATAGTAATGGCAATAGACAGAGAAAGAGAGTCGGCAAACGATGATTAGAAATGCAAAGAGCGTAAGAGCATTTATCTCTGATTATACGGAGACAATAGGACTGTTTAGGAGGGGCAGGTGGATTGCGATGCCATTTATTTTTCCAGTGGAATGGACGGATGCATGGTTTTCCCCTCTTTTTGCCTTTGCTCTCTCTCTCTCTCTCTCTCCTTATCCTTCTCTTGTGTTCCTAGTCCTTTACCTTTATTCTCCATTCTTATTTTTTTTAGTTTTCTGTTTTCTCCTCTGTGTATGCATGTGTGTGTGTATGTTCCTTCTTTTCTCGTTTCTGTTGTACTTGTCTCTCTAGACGCTATGTAATATGTGGACTGCTGCGGCGGCACAGCATAAAAGCTACTTGGGGGACTTGAGAACTAGTCTAACAACTGTGGAAAATGAAGGGAAAAGAAAAGGGAAAAAAGAATAAAGGAGGAAACGAGAAAGAAAAACTCGTTTTGGGTTAGTTGTCGGTAGGTGTGTGTGTGTGTGTATGTGTATGTCGGATAATGTGTATGTGTGGTGTGTGTGAAGCAATTGTTGAGGAAACTCACTACATACTTGCAATGTTCACTCGTTCGCTCGTTGGTTTCTTCCTGTGCTTATCGGTACTGAGAAAGTGAACGAGACAGAGAAACGGAATAACACACACTCTTACACGTACCTACAACATACATTCATACAGCCATACACACATTCACAGAATCGCAGAATGGAAGGAGAAAGGACAGAGAGAGAGAGAGAGAGAAAGAGAGACATAGAACCATACAAACGGAGGGTAAAGAGAGAAAGGAGCGAGCAGTTCCACGTAATCAAGGGGTAGGATGAAGAGCAAGAGTAAGAGAGAACAAGAAAGAAAGCAAGAGAGAGAGAGAGAGAAGGAGACAGAGAAGTAAAGGCAGCAAGTAAAGGAAAGGAACGGGGAAAGGAACGCATGCGGGAGAGAAATGCATACGCGAGATACCCGGGTTTTCACGAGCCCTTTTCTCTCTTGTTGAAGCGGTGATCGATACCTAGAGAAGTCATGCGGGTGGTTGGTTCAGCTTCTGCCTCAGCCTCCGAAGGCCGTCTCTATGGCGATCCGTCTGTTCTTCTTCTTGTTCTTCCTCCCGTTCTTGCTTGCCTAGCTGACTGCCTTTGCTTTTGCCTTACTTTTGCATCCTTTGCCTTTGAATCCTACATTCGCTCCGTGTACATACACACAAGTTAATGTGTGCATACACAGGGTATGATGATGGGTTACGGCTATGTATGCAAGTGTATGCTTCTCTCTTTCGCTCGCTCGCGCTCTCTCTCTCTCTCTCTGTCTCTCTCTTTCTCTTTCTATTCTCCATGTACATATATTGTTTAGCTTACATTTTATACGTCCATATAAATGGACTGGAAGAGATTCCACATTGTACGCGGCATAAGGGACAGGTTTATATTGTATAATATGGATATGTGTCAAGTACATGGATAGTCCAGGATATGCATATTAATAGTGAATGTGATCCTACACATCCACTGTAATTCACATAACATGCATATCAGGAGTTAAGTCCGACCGTTTCACATTATTGAAACAACTTCGACCTCTTCTTCCTTTCTCTCGCCCTGTGTGCTCTGCCTTCCATGGCCTTGCTTTACTTTCCGTCTTTTACTTTTACAGTCTCCAGACCAGATAGAATAGAATATCTCCTTCCTACTTGTTTCTCCTTCTATGTATGTAGTTTATGACGACGACGACCAGGCCACTGCCGCACATATATATTATATTATATTATATTATATATACTCTGCCTCTTTCTCCTGTCCTCACTTTCCTCCTGTCTCTCCACTCCCCTTACCTTTCCTTACTTTCTTTCTCTTGGAAAAAGGGCGACGAAAAGGACGAGTATGAACCAACCAACCACCAGTAGTTGAAGTAGAAGCAGGGCAAAAGCAAAGTAAAAGTAAAGTAATGTAATGTAAAAGTGGAGTAAAAGTAGAAAGTCTATGACCATCGATCCATTGCTCTGTTCGGTTCCTCTCTCCTCATTCCATTGCTTTCCAATTTCAGATGAAAACTGGGAAAAGAATGTTGTATACTTGTGTGTGTGTGTGTGTGTGTGTGTGTGTCTGTGAGTGTGTGATTACACACACTCATACATACAGGCATTCATACTTGTAGAAAATATAGATATCAGTTTCATATCAATATGTGTGGATAAAGTTATGCGATATATTTGTACTTGTGCAGGCCGTGTGCTGGCCTCACACTATACTTTCATTTTACTTAAGCTGGTTACTTCTTGTCTAACGATAAGGGTTTTGGATACGCTCAAGTACAAGCATTTTTGGGTATGTAGAAAGTTGAATGAATGGATGGGTGGCTTGGATGAATATTATTATGTATAACATGTATATACATAGATGTACACTGTACACAGGGTGTATGCTGGTATGATATGGATCTCTGTATTATGTAAAGCGTTGCACAAGCGGAAGTTGTGAAAACTCTTCAATTTTTATATGGTTTGGTTCACCTACTAAAGAAAAGACCTCGTTCACTCGTTTATCCCTTCTCCTTGCAGAATTATTATTATTATTATTATGACTATTATTATGCATTTTGGTGAAAACGGCCAGAAAAGACGCTATGATATGATAGAACTACTTGTGAGGGCACAGGAGAGAGAGAGAGAGAGAGGATAGGAAAAAGAGACTGTGGGCTTGTTTGTTTAGTCAGTTAGTTTGTACGTTTGAAGATGAAGACGAAGGCAAAAGAAGAAGTGGGAAAGGATAGCGTGTTAGTGGATAGGGAAAAGAAGGGAGATCTGAAGAAAACATATATGAATGATTCCTACGATAAAGGATACTTCGTTATTGTTTCCAGGGGAACATGCGTGGATTTCTAAAGAAAATGTGGGCATGTTCCCCTGGAAACAGTAGCGAAGTATCCTTTATCGTAGGAATCATTCATATATAGATGGGAAGAAAGAAAGGGCAGCGCCGAATGAAAGACAAAAGGAAAGCAAGCAAGCAAGAGAGGCAACAAGACAGCATGTAACCTTTTGTATAGGCATTGTTTATTAAATTTTCTCTTAAATTTTCATCTTTATTTTCATCGGCATTATTCAAATAAGCAGTTTTAGGAACAGCATTCAACATTTGTTATTTATAAATTTGATCAAAACAAGTACATGCAAAGGCACAAAAATTCCTTTCTTTATCCTTATCCCCAGTCTTATTCATCATCATCATCCTCTTATTCTTCTTCTTCTACTACTACTACTTCTTGTCCCTTTTATCTTACCCTCATT
This sequence comes from Sminthurinus bimaculatus, assembly GCA_034698285.1. Classification (NCBI taxonomy): domain Eukaryota; kingdom Metazoa; phylum Arthropoda; class Collembola; order Symphypleona; family Katiannidae; genus Sminthurinus; species Sminthurinus bimaculatus. The sequence continues at coordinate 6,341 of JAQIVE010002228.1, read as the reverse complement.
CAGCTCTTTTACTTTGCTCTCCTTTATTCCTTTCTCCTTTTCCCGTCCTTCATCTGCCTCTGTCTCTGTCCCTGTCTTTTTCTCCGTTCTTCATCTTCATGTTTCATGTCCAAGTCCATGTCTGTGTCGTATCCTCTCTTTGTCTCTGTCTCTTCTGTGCCATTAATCAAATCCTTTAAATATTTCATCGATTCACATTTGCCATGTAAAAAATGTAAAAAAACGACAGGGAAAAGTAGAGGGATTTCTTCAACATCCAGCATACTATACTGTACTTCTCCTGGATATGGAGCTTTTTATGTAGGCTGTGTGCATATTATATGTATGTATGTAAGTAAGTGTATGTATTACGGTATAATATATCATCTGTATGTATATTCCTCCACTTGTGTCTACTTGTATGTACATTTATACCCATAAAAACTATCTGCTTGAGTATGTACGTAGTAGCGAGTGTAGGTAGTCCAAGAGCTTTTTCTCGCCAGTCCTCACTGCATTTTTTTTATTAATTTATAACCCATGTTCCCGTCCCTAGTCTCCTCCATTTGATTTTTAACGTGTTTATTCCGCACCTACGGTGCACGTTCATTGTACAAAACTGTACCTACAGAGAAAAAACCTACACAGATTTCCGCTTTCCAAAAAAAAAATTCCGTGCGTATAAGTACATAGTTGTATTATTTGTTGTGTGTGCGAAAGCAGAGGATTTTCTTTTTTCCCCTTTCTTCGGGTTCTTGGTCTATAATCCTCTTTTATTTGGATGATATCTTACTGCAATTTTTGTTCTACCGTATATAGTTTTTGAGTTTAGAGTACAGATTTGAGTTTGGTATACTGCGGTCTATTTTTTATTACATGTCTTATGATATGGCGTGACACTATAATGTGTGTAGTGTGTAGTGTATGTGTGGATCTTTTGCCATGCCATACTAGACAATTTCACAGTATCTATAAAACCAAGACAATATATAAAGTAGTTACATATATGCATGCATGAGAAGAGAAACGACACTGCTGGTGGAATAGAAGGGAAAGCGAGGCTAGGCCAGCTTGGGAGTGAGGAACGAAGAAAAAGGAAGCATAGAGCAGCAATATTTTTTTGTTAAATGAGGGTTGGTTTGGTCGTCCTGTACATGTATGCTCACTTGTAGTACTTGGATATTCTGGTGTGTCTGTTCGTTACAAACTTTTTAGTGGGCTAAATCTAAGAATGAAACTTGTTTTAAGTAAAGTTTTCCATCCATGATTTCTGTGCAGTTGAAGGAAGGAAAACTTGAAAGTTAGTGGAGATAGCTCTGTGTGTTGTGCCTATAACACCTACTGTACTCTGCCTGTACAACCACTGGCCTGTCTTGTTTTAAAGCGAGTAGAACCATGTAGGAAAATATACGTGTGCAGTTGTGACATACATGCTTAGATGTTTTTGAAAATCCAGAAAATTATGTATTTTGTATTTGAACATGGTTTTCATACATGTATTATGTATTGCCTTTTGCGTTCCTCTTACATACATACATTCATATACTTGCTATCGGGTCGCACGGCCCCCTTGTTTGTACTGGCTCTTGTTTTTGTTCTGGGAGATATATCTAGAAGTTCAAGTTGGCTCTTTGGTTGGTTGGTTGGCTGGTTGGCCTGCTTAAATTATAAAGAGGGCGGAATGAGTATGTACGTGCATACATATGGAGATGAGCTCTTATATGATATCATTTCAAATTTCAATGCACATATACGAAAGTATACACAAACGCATACTCTTTACATCCTATACATACTTGGTACAATATATAATATGCCAAATTCAGATTCTGATTCAGATTTTCTCTCATCTCTTTCGTCCTCCTTCTCGTCAACATCCTTTCATTTCATTTCGTCTATTTTCATTCCCTGCCCTCTCTTCTTTCTCTTGTATTCTGGGTTACATCCATCCAGTGAAATGCAATGAAATGAGATAAAATGAAAGGGGAGAGGGAAAGCAGAAGATGACGACGAAGTAGAGGACGAGGACGAGGACGACGACAAGAGAAGAGAAAGGCTTCATGACGAAAAACAGGAAAGAAAAAAATGTAGGGAAATTTTCCAAGCCTGATTTCGTTCACTTTGGATTGGTTTGGTTTGACTCAACGTGGCTGGCTGGCTGGCTTGACTTGACTTGGTTCATTCATTCTTCTCTCTAAATTTCACCATTCATCCATTAGAAGCACATTACATTAGATTCTACAACATTCTCTCTGATTTTCTCTCTCCACGTATTCACTGGCTATATAAAATTTTAATAAATCGTATGTTTACATGAATAGAAAGCAAACCTAATGTTTTCTTTTAAATCTCAGCTCTTTCTCTTCCTCTGTCATGTTCCTTGGTCTTCATCTTCTTCATGTTCATTTGAATACTGTTCGTTTGCCTATTTGTTCCATGTATTTTGTATTAAGCATACTATTTACTATCAGTTTGATAGTCATCTGTACATTATACCGACTATGTGTACATACATATAGGTTTATTACTAGTCCACGAGTTATTTTCCAGGAAAGTGATTTGTATAATGGAAAAAATTGTGTTGATATGTACACGTACATCTGAATTCTGCAAGTGTACATCTGTACATATATATATTGTATGATACATATTATTATATACGGGCCATATATGGAATACCGTAATATGCTACGGCATGGCAAGACGGGGGAATGTTATGGTACAGATGCACGGAGAAAATTCGCCATCGTCGTCTTCGCTCCCCGTTCGTTTGCTGAATGCTGAATATGTGAAAATATATTATGTCTGTGTGTATGGAAGGATTCGATTGCCAAAACCGTGCCAAAGTCAAAGCTAGGTTTTTTCTGTCTCTTCTCCTTCTCAATGTTTTCTTGATGTTACGGGTGGAGAGTTTGGGTTAGGAGAGGGAGAATAGAAGAGGAGTTCTCTTGAAGTCTAATCTGAAATTCTGATTATTTCCTCATTCTTCTCGTGTATAACTGGCAAACGAGAGAGAGAGAGAGCAAAAGAGAAGGCGCGAGAGATAAGTCAGAGTGATACTACTGAAAAATAAGATGTAGTCAGTCGGTAGTGAGAAAATGGAGAATGGAAAAAGCCCGTCTCTATAATGTGAGAAAAAACATTAAAGTAGAACGTAGGCAAACAAAGAGTTGTGTGTGGAATATGTAGTAATAGTTGTAGTCGTAGTCGTCCTTTTCGTCGTCCTTCGAGTCGTTGGCTGTTCCAATAGGTTGTAAACTTGTACCATAATACAGTATAGAGATTATAGTGGTTTGGTATGGATAGGTGGAAGATATGTTGTAAAGGGAGAAGCAGAGAAAGTCGAGCTTTGGAGAAAGTAAAAGAGAGAGGATGGGAAAAAAGAGAGAGCGAGCGAGAAGAGTTGAGTGAGCGGAGAAAAGATAGAAGAGGAATTGGTGCATAATATATATTGTTGAGTTGTCGAGTGGAGTGGAGAGAGAGAGAGAGGGAGAAAGCGAATAGTGAAGAGAGAGAGTGAGAAGCAGCAGTTGAGTTCTCCTTCTGTATCTCTGTCTGTCTGTCTCTCACTCTTCAACTCTCAACAATATGAGTGAAATGGAAAAGGCTAATTTCAACGAAAATGAGGAACCATTTGAATAAAGTACAGAAGCAAAAGACACGCGATGATTCGAGGCGGAGCAATGAACAAATTTTAATGTTGTGTATATTTGTAAGCTTATGCCTATATATGCATGTATATGTGTAATGTATATGTTTGTGTCTAGTATATACATGTCTGTATTCATTTCTAACTGTAGTTTCTACCAACATCATGTAGTATACGAGCATGGATACATTGGACATTGTATTTTTGCCCCTAGTAAACACGGAGCTCAAGTGTGTATGTTTTTGTCTGCTTTCTATGCTGTGTATCTTTATCTGTCCATCAAATCATTCACTCACTGCTTACTCTATATCTCATGCAACTCGGATTCCATGGTAAATTATGAGTCGCAATATTTTGCGAACAACGAGCAACAGTATGGAAATGAGATGGAGAAAGAGAGGGAGAAAAAGCGCGCACAATTCAATTAAAGACTATTATATTATACCATTATCATCCTGTATGCTGCTTTTTAATATTGAATATGTAGATACATTTCCCAACTACAATACGTACTTTTCCACGTTATTTCCTCTTCGTATGAGCTCAAACTTTCAACTTACACGGGAGCTGCAATAATTTATTTATTATTATTATAGTGCGGAAGATAAAATGAGCTGCGGAATCGGAAATGAAGGAATTAATCCCGCATTATAATTACACTATGTACTCCTATTGTTATTCATGAATCATGGTTGGAAGTAATTTTGCGGTTCACCAAAATTTTGCATCCTCAGTGATTCGTGTCCCTGCTTGTGAATGCATAGCATTTTTTCTGTACTCTTTTCATCCCAGAACAGCATTATCATAATCGAAATGCTACCAAAAAATAAAAGTAAGGTGAAAGTAATGGTAAAGTAGTGCTAGGGAAGTAGGAAAATATGTAGTAATAATAATTATTATTATATTATGTATTATGTTATGTTATATATTATACAACAAGTCTAAAAAAGAAAGTGTACATGAAACATGAACATGAGTTCAGGTTGCCGAGCAATTGATCATCATACGATGAAGAAGAAGAAAGCAGACGGCGAATTTGAGATGCTGCACAGTGTTATTGGAGTAGTGGTAGGATTGAGTCAGAGAGCATAGATTGTGCAGATCTTACTGTGGCGGTCGAACCATGTATACATACTAATGTATACCAGTCATGAGTAGTCAATGAGATTTTCAGATCACAAGTCGAGTTTGGTTAGATTCTTTATAGGATGGAACAAGTGCGGCATGAAAGTAGGAGGAAAGATGAGAAATAAATGTGGAAAGTGAACCCACGAAACTAGTTCTAATGTATAATATACAATATACATACAGGGACGGAATGAATAGAAAATAGACGAGACATGGGATATGGGGGAAAGAAGGCAAAGAAAAGAACAAAAAGAGGGAGAGAAAAAAGTGATGATTCTTATTTGTATGCATCGTACACGCGGATTTGCTCCTCTGCTTAAATATATCTGTACCTTTTGGTTTAGGTTTTTGGTAAAAGAAAAGAAGAAAAAGAAGTGATAGAGAGTTTCAAGTTTCTTGGTTTGACTAGGTTTGGATCAAGTCTTATTTGCCTCCTCTTCATGTCCTTTTCTTGCCGTCTCTCTATATATATGTATAATGTATGTACGTATGTATCCATATATTCCGCCTGTCCTTCTGCCTATACGTGGAATGAAGAGAATGAAACGCCTGGAGAGTTCCCCCTACCTGTTCTCTATTTCGCGAATGAAAAGGAAAAAAAACGGAGGAAAAGAAGTTGTACGTTTTTTTGGCCTTTAGTTTTTTTGCGGGAAAGTCAAAGACACAAGTAGTGTCCTACATCAATCAGGGCTAGGAGAGCGAAAAGAAAGAGGGAGGGAAATAAAAAATAAAAAGGAGGTAGAAAAAGGGAAATGTATCTAAGGCTATATATAATATATACTTACTATCTAATATCAAGTCATATGACTTGATATTATGGTATACTTTTCCTCATCATTCTATGTAGATGGGTCTCGTACAATACTATGACCAACCATACCATACCATACCGTGCCAGTGCACAGATTACTTATGAGCAAGGGGGAAAAGAAAAAAAGATGAAACAGAAAGAGAGAAAGAGAGAATGCAAGATAGAAGAAGAATTTGTCGAGAAATATGTACCCACCTGAGTAGTAGGAATAGCGGTAGTATAGTATCGAGCAAATGGAATGTAGTAGTAGGCGAGGTTTTTTCCTCTTCAATTTCTCTTATTCATTCTGCTTCCTTCCTTTCTCCATCCCTTTTTTCGCTTTTCCTGTCTTTCCTGAAATGAGTAAAGCATCTTGTGAGCGTTATTAAGAAGGAAAGGATGAGCGAGAGGTTGAAGGAAAGAGATGTTTGAGCTGTTGACTGTACAAGTTTTTGGTTTAGGGTTTTCCTGGGCTCTAGCAACTTTTTTATGAAGGCAAGCAGCAGCATGCCGTGCTTCTTCTCGCTATAGTGAACTGAATCAGACCATACCATATACCATACAACAACTCAAAATATAACCAAACACACTGTATACTGTATATGGCATAGCATAATATAACATGTAACATAATGTAACATGTATAATATGTAATATTATATGTATTACACTATGAATATCTATACAGGGATGCTGTGTATAAGCCGAGCAAACCACCTTCCGGGTGTGACCTAGAAACTTTCCAGTTTCATCTCTCTCTCTCTCTCTCTCTCTCTCTCTCTCTCTCTCTCTCTC
>JAQIVE010002227.1:0-20765 GCA_034698285.1 Sminthurinus bimaculatus | reverse complement strand
GGAATTGCAAAAGGGGGTTTAATTTTGTTTGCATATTATAATTTATTTATATTGTTATTATTAATATTTATTGACAATAGCTTTGTGGACACACTTCGTCACACATTATATTGTACATAGTATGGTATATAATGACATTATTATTACCATCGTTATGGTATGCATTCCTCTTGCTTTCTTTCCGATCGATATTTTGTATTGTACCATGTTTTTGTACACTATATTGATAAAAAAAGGGTAATTTAAATATCTATAGACTATCAGCAATGTGTACAGTGTACAGTGTACAAGCAACTTTTATTTTTAATCGAGCTCATTCTCATATCTTTATAGAAAAGAAATCATATTCAATGTGTGTTCAAAATTTATTCAAGTCCATGCTTCTCTCTTTATGTCGATCGCTCTTTATCAGTATTCAATGCTCTGCTTTTTTCTTCACAAAATGATGACGAACCACCATGATCATGATGATGTGAAATTTTCTAAAAGGCATCTTCAAATCTTATACAACTTCCCACACAAAACTCCTCAATTCAGAGTCCAGTCCAGTCCAATCCAATCCACTTTAGAATGTGCATGTACAAGATACATAATATTATCGATAATGATGATTAGCCTAAACAATACACTCTTAATTTCTAGACTAAATATCATCAAAATGTATTTATTATTGAGAGCTGCGGGGGCAATTACATAGCACTATCCCAAGAATACAGATTATACATCTTGGGATTATAATGTTAAAAGCATTTATAAAATGTATTTAGTTTAGACTATCCGGATGATGAAGATGTATGATTGATAATGCTCAGATAAACGTCAGACTATTAAAAAGTACTTATTAAGATTTTTTTTATTTATGAGGAAAGTTATTAAACCTGATTCCAAATACTTGTTTTCCCGTTTGATTAGTTTGATTGATCTGCGAGTGAAAAGGGTTTGAAGGCACAGCATTGTGTGCATTTATTAGTTGATCTGATTTTTTATTCATTGATTTATTTATGACGCACTTTCCCTCCCTAATTATTCAAAGCAAACAGAAAAGGTAGGATGTTGTGTATAGGAAATATATATTCAGCTCAAGATCTCTGGCCAATTTGTCCGAGCATAATAATACTACGAGTAATCCTAATCATAGTATACATAAACGTATGATTGCGGACTTGCGTCTCATCTTAAAAAATGGCAAAAGAAAGGCAAAAGTCGGTACGAGGAAATTGAAAGGAAAAGGTGAAGAATTTATTGTAATGGAAAAAGGAGCAATCGATGGTCATAATGATGATCTTCATGCCGGGAATAAATATATATATAAAGAATAATTGAGGATGGCATCGAACATCTTTTTTCAAGAGCAATTTAATCATTTCAGACGGTTCATTGAGGAACTCTTTTTCAAGTTTCTTTTCACGTCCCTCTGTGATTTATCGAAAGGAAAAATGCTTTTGATTATCCATCTCAGATTTTTATACTGATTAGAGGGCAAAGTGTAGGAATACATATAAATACACTCATGTGTGTGTGAGAGAGAGAGAGAGAAAGACACAGCGAGTAAAGTTCGGGTGAGGCTATAAACATACTAGCACGGAATTTGGGTTGGGTCCTCTTATGATTTACTTTCGACTTTAGTTGTGTGCTGGGAGTTTGTTTATTTATACAAATTCATATTCACTTGTAAATAGGACATTGCGGAGGAAAGTGATATTTGTGATTGTTATTATGATTAAAAGTATTTTTAGAGACACTTGGAGCTTTAACCTGTGGAGATGGAGACAAGAAAAGAATACTTTCGTTTAGCTAATGGATTAGCACGAGTGCTAATGTGACTTAATTTTTTACGGCATCTGTCCCAACCTCCCTTATGACAACAACAATGACTCCTTTTACTACTACTAATAATAATACATACTCGTTCACGACCTACAATTTCAGTTTAGCCTTTGAACTCTATTTGAATTCGGAATGGTGAATATGCGTTGTACATAGTTGCTCGTATCTAGTCATCTAGTTCCTATGTTTGTACTCGTATCTATACATACATACAGTTAAGACGTAATGCACGAGATTAAATGACACCCTGCTGATTTGTGCTCTTGATTTCCTCCCTTCCCTGTGATTTTGAGAAAGACGCCGGACACTTCCCTGCATAAGGTTATGTGTTGACTTGAACAAAAAGCTTCACTCTTATCGTACTCAAGTGGATATTAGAAAAAGCACTAGACGGGTGTATGTGCGTATAGTTACACGAAGAGCAATAATAACAGAACAAATTTTGCACAGAGGAAAAGAAGAATGAGAGTCTTCGTCTGATACAAAGAAAATCGTTGTCATTATTGTATCTATTTATTTGCCGTGTAGTGCGTATTTGTATGCAAATGGAGAAATGGAAATGGAGAAATGTATCATAGTACATATATGCAGAAACTCCTTATGCATATACTTAGATTTCCGTTACCTTACTCGTGAGCTTGTTTGATTTTTTATTTCGATGATTATTCGATTGCTCCTATTTTTTATCGTGGGATCCCTGCCATTGACTTTTCCTTTTTCTCTTTTTTTACATATATCTGTATTTCCATTATAATATAATCAATAGTCAGCATAAAATAGTGAATTCGATAATCGATTCCTATCTTGAGTCTCAAGTTGTGTCTGTATTTGCGTGTGAGCTGTGTGAGGGACTAGGAATGTGAACTTGTATGAAGATAATATGCGTATACATATGTATATGTATGTGTGCTATCTAATATCGACCATGCGTTTCTCAGCCTTTTCACGTTTTCTGGGTTAGAGTGAATTGAATGGGTGAGAGAGAGAGAGAAGAGAGAAAGTCAGGCGAGAGAAAGCGAGATATAAGGAGTGCTGGAGGGCTTCTACCAATAACTCGAGTTTTTTTCCTTACGCGACTCGAGGCTTTTTTCTTTCTTTTCTCACTCTCACTATTTTTCATCCCTCAATTCTGTTCCATGTTCCACGCTGGAAACCCAAAGCCAGTCCATATGCTTAATATACAACCGATGCGTCCATGTATTTTCGTACATGTTCCCCGCACTTTGTCTCCTTTTCTCTTTGCACCATTTTTTTGCTTCACTAGTTGGAGATAGAAAAATTTCGGCGCTGTCGCTGGATTTGCTCGGATTCAAGTTGAACATTTGAACATGCGAACTTTCGAACTTGATGGAGAGAAGACTAGAAAGAGCTTAGAGCATTTTTATTTGAGATATATCTATAATACAGAATATGGAGTCAATTATGTACAAATTGAAAGTGCAGCCTGTACACTGTACAATACATTTATATTAAGTTTCGATCATACCTTATTTACATTATTTACATGATATTTTAATGCATTCGAAAATAACGTATTTTTTAGGCATATTGAGACATTGCTCTTTATTTACGTTTCTATGACTACAACACGCAAGGGTATCAAATTCTAGGAATTTTTCTGAAAACTATGGAGCTGTGGGAGAAAAATGAAGTAGCCTGAAAATGAGAGGATATCATGGATAACGTTAATGTAATAAGTTTTCCTTGTAATGGCTTCACTCATATGTAGTTGGATTGAAGGGAGCTCTCGTTGTATAGTCATCATTTCATATTACCCGTATTTCTCTCTAGATATACTCTCCAGATTTTTTGTCCTTTTTTATCCCATTCCCATTGTGTATCATAAAAATAAAGCATTGTATTGTATCTTATTGTATAGTGTGTGTGCGTACAATGTGCATTTGTTCGGTTCGGCAAGGCTCTGTATCTATAGCTGGAAACTTTTGTAATTCCATCCTAGAATATCGGTCCTTAGTCCTTAGCAACGAGTCCATGTTTAGATAACTTGAGTTGCCAGATAGATAGATGGATGGATGGTAGTCAAGTGTGCTTAGATTTTAGATATTGAGGAGCGTTTCAATTCGTGTATAACGAACGAATTGATTTCAGTTCTGCAATAGATTCGCCCTATTCGCCGATATATTCTCCCAGTAGTCGAATTGTTAAGTAAGCAAAAAAAGAGGCGGAAGATGAGCTGAGAAAACATGGGCATTGGAAATTCAAAGAATTCGTATCATTAGTTTCAACATTTATCACTACTGCATTCAGTCCATTTTATTCTATTGTGTTGTATTGTATGTATTGGATAGCACTGTATTGTATTGTGCTTGAGTGGATTGGATTGGAGTGGAAAAAGAGTGAAATCTATTCAGGAGAACCGTAAAGGATTAAACAGTGTAGAGAGAAAAACGGCGCAGCGAAGAGGAGATGCTGCGTCTTTCGATCGGATCTCAGTATAGCTCCACTCTCTGTAGTTAACGTTACGTGGATACCGATTTGGATGTGTTGTGTTAACGCATCATTGTATTGTATTGTAGGGGCATCATGATCATGAGGCTTCAATCCCAACGTAATTGGCATCGCTCAAGTCATTGTTTACTGTTGGCTTGTTTTTCTCTTTCTTAGACCCTTCAATATTACAACAATATTGTATCGCACAATGTACGATGCCGTGATCTAGAATATCTAAAATGGGTAGGAAGATGTAAAGAAATACGTAGGAAATTGAAAAGTTTGTTTTTGTTTTGTTAATGTAAAAATACTTTTGTTTTCTCTTTCTCACTGTTGTTTACTCTTTATACGTATAGTTTATGTTTGTGTGTTTGTGTGTGTGTATGTGTGAAATTCAGGGTACAGGTTAAACATTGTGTAGGAAAAGTTCAAATGGTTCTTGATAGCCCACCTTTTGTTTTATTCCCCTTCATCATCTCTTTTTTCTTTCACTGCATGCATGATACATTTGTCTAACTTCTATTGGTTTCTATTGTAGTGATATGAGTTGTGTGTATTGTATATTGTGTTTGGGGTGAACGAGAATTCATCTCCTCTTGGAAATGAAAAAGCTGACAGTTGGGAGTCAAAGGTTGAACGTTAGTAATGAAGGTGATGTTTTGTATTCAATATGTATGGATGTTCGTGGATATAATGATGTGAGGTGAAGTCCTGGTCTACCAGAATCACAAGAGCGAAAAAAAAGTATCATAAAAGAAAACGAACGTGATGTCATCACACCTTGTATCGTATTGCATCTTATCATGTAGTAAACCACACTGCAGTGTATACATACATATGTATTTAGGAAATGCTACGCTTTTCCTATTGCTTTATTGCAATCATCTTCTCTTCGATTCACTCACTCACTCACTCAGTCAGTCAGTCAGTCAGTCACTTGTCAAATCAAGATTTTGAGAGTTGACTGAGGTTGAATGTTGAGTGTTGAGCGAGAGAGAGATTCAATAAAGGAAATTCTGGATTTTCGTCCCTCTTTTGAGAAGAGAAACGAGACAAAAAACGTGGAGGAGGAGGATGAGAAAAAAACAAAGGAAAGAAGAAATTGTGGGACTTTGAGAAAGGCTTTTTGATGGATTCCATGTTCAAAGGTTTTGTTGTGCTTGCGTGTGTTCAATATATTATGATGATGCCGAGTATATTTCAGTGTACTCTGAGATCTATACACACATAGATAACTCAACTCACCTAACGGGTTTCTCTGAGTCCATTTTATGAAAGATTGACGGACCAGACCTATGCTCTATTCCCTACGTTCTCATGTCCCTCTTCTTTCATCTTCCTTTAATCGATCCACACTCCACACTTGGTTGAAGTTTGACTTGGTTTAGTTGCGAGACTCGGACAAAGGAATATTATGCTTTATTTTTCCTCCGCTGTCTACACAGTTCATAGTTGACGGGCAAAGTGCTGCTTGTAACTGTAGAGAGAGAGAGAGAGAGATGGTAAAAGTGCTGAAAAAACAAAGGGAGCCCAACATCAAACGAGTGTAAACTTATTATGAAGGACTTGAGTGTGCAGAGATTTTTACAATGTTTTAGCTTCTTCCTCTCCGAGGGTTGGAGTTTCGACGTGCATGCTCAAAAGAACTTGAAAACTTGGAAGGCATAGTGTAGACTGTGGACGCAAACGCATATACATACATACATGAAGAAAGTAGGTAGTGGACTGGGATGTGTGGAATATCACTAAAAAAGTCCAAAGTAAATTCGAGATGAATGTTTGTGTTTGTATGCGTACACTATGTACTATGTACGGTGCATTTGGCGCAAGCAAACCAGACACAGGCACAACTGTGTGTTCGGCTCTTTGACCCAGTTTTTCTTCCCCGTGCTCATGCAGTAATGATCACCGAGAATCTAGAATAATTTTGACTTTTTTCACGTCTCTTTGCTTGGTATAGTACTCGTATGTATACGAGTGTAACAAGGAACAAATGTGTGTTTCTGTGCACACGCTGAATTCAGCCCAACGAACTTTAATTTTGTTGGAGTAATGTATCCACGTAATGTTTTCGCGTTTTATGGCAGACTGTGCGAATACATAACAAAGTAAAGCGTACGTGTTTGTTTATGTTTGTGTTTGCGTGAGGAGGATGATGATGATTATGATTGGGACACAAAAGGCAAACTTTTTTTTCTCTCTCTCGTGTTTTTTCATTATAAATTAGATCCGTAACTTATGACTGAGAAATTGAGATGACTGACTGTTGAACTATATAATTACGCTTGTTAATACATGGATAATAATATGGGACGGAGCAAAGTAATAAGTAATACACATAATAAAAACGAATCGTAAGATCATCTCATATCGACTCAAACCTGCAATCGTAATCCTGATCATGCTCACATCCTTAGAGTTAGAGTTCAGTCAAGTTGGCGTTGATAGTTAATGGAACAAATGAAATGTAATGAAATTAGAAGCGTTTATTATTCTGTGCCCTCATTTTCTCTCTCGTATTTCGTCTTGATGTAAAAATCGATTCAACAAACTCCTTTGTATACATACACTGGGCAAAAATGAGCTGTAGCAAAAAGTTTGTGTGAATAAAACTATTTGAAATCTCGGTGTTTTTACAGGGGAATTTATTTTTGTGTTTTTATTCGTACTTCTTGCTGTTTTTAAACAAATATCTACTTACAATTATCCACGGGCATGGAAAAGTTGGTAGTAAAAGTTTGTGTATATGTAAAATTGTACTTTATACTGGAATAGGTAAAAAAAATCTGCAGCTGGTCATATTCCTGTTCTGTCTCAAAACATAGGAAATGGGGAAACTGCATGATAGTCGTTTGTACAATACTTTGTAGATACATTTTGCTGTATGTTCATACAGTGTGAATATTTGAAAGAGTTGATTTGCAAGTTGGATTATGCGTGTCTGTCTAGGCATGTGTATGTATGTATGTATGTGCTACGTACAAGATACATATCGAAAATGGGATAACTCTGTCCATTTGTCTGCCCTTCTTTGTACAGAGAGCATGATAAACGTGTGTGAAAGAAAGGTGTGTTGTAAAACTTTGCATTAGTCTAACACACAGCGTACAACGATGCCAAAAGCCTTGGCCTGGCAGATTGAATCGTAAAACAAATGAGGGCTTCTTCTTCATCTTCTCCCTCATCGTCTATTTACTTCCTTCCTCCCTCTCGCTTTTCCTTTCTTTTATTTCATTCGTATTCTGGAAGGCAGACCATAATGCGAGTAAAAGTTTCCAAGATCCAACTCCAACACCCAACCTTTTGCATTCCTCTGTATGTATCAAGAGCAAAGAGAACGGAGAAAGAGCCAGACAAAGACAGTGGAACAAAATAGAATGTTGTTCCTAGTTTTCTATACTGTATGTATACTGTACACAGTGAACACCCCTGGTTTGGTCTAGACTCTAGACGCATATTGTACAGTGTGGTCCCAATGACTCTGCAGGCTTGCAAAGGTACAGAAATTCAGACCGATATTCCTTCTTTATGTATACATACATATAGAGACGCATTACATGTTTGTACAAAATAAAGGGGAAATGGCCTTGCTATAACTCGTGTAAAATGGCACTATATTATATTATATTGTGTTTTCTGGTCGAGCCAATTGAGAAAAGAGGAAGGCAAAACGGGTGTTCTGGTTCTCCTCTGGAATTTCTTTAGTTTCTCCATTCGTCGTCCTGGAGAAATAGAGAATGGGTCATAGTGGGAGGGAAACGGTGGAAAATATAGAATAGAATGCGAGAGAATAGACAAAGAAAGTTGGGCGAAGAACGAAATAAAGACTCTAATCGTAAACGTAAGGTTTGCGAATCCCTCAGTATTTGATCCAAATGGTGGGAAGAAAACACATATGTATGTACGCTGTACATAGTTGTGTGAACTTGATTAGAGTTTCAAAGCGTTTGCTCTGGCTATATACATAGAAGCTAGTTGCCGACGCCCTTTTGTTTTTGCTGTGTCAGCTGGATTCATATCTGGAGATTCTGGATTCGAATTCGGATTTGAGCATTCTTCTTCTACTTCTTGGTCTACAACTACTACTGATATTGCTCCTATTACTTCTTGGTTAGAAACTTGTGTACAATGGAAACATCCCCAGCACTTTCCTTCCTTAACCTCTCTTCATCTCTCTCATTGTCATGTCCATTCGACCTTATTATTTCATTTATGATATGAATTTACGCTCGTTTTAAGTTTTGTTGTGCGGAGGGAACATAAACAAAAGTTTTATAAATGTATGTAGATAGAAAAGACATGTAGGCGAGTGTATCATCGTTCTATACATATAGATATGACGTGCTAGTTCCTCTATAAACATAAACACGCAAATTTTCTCATTCTTAATCTCATTCTCATCGTATATCAGTGGAGTCGGTTCCTCCTTTCGTGAAGATTTAATGGCGATGGTGAGTTGTTCTTTTTTCTATCTCTCTCTGGCTGTCTTATGCATTATGCGTATACTTGTCTTGTCTTGCCGTGCCTTGTCTACTCTGCTCTGGTCTGGTTTGATGTGAGGCTCTCTTCTTTTCGCGAAAAGAAAAAGTATAAGTATAACATAGGAACGGAATAAGGGTAAAAGTATAAGAAATTTACATAGTACATAATACTTTTTGTGCAAGGAAAGGCTCAAGACAAATGAGTATACTTTCTTGCATTTCTTTCTCTAATTTAAGAGGGGAAGAGGAAGCAAAGCGGCGGAGGTAATGTAAATGGAATTCATCTAGAATCTGCAATCTACCATCGGCCATCCATCTCAACACAATTTGGTATACATATTTGTATGCATACAGATTACAGATTATACATATACATAGTAGTAGTATGTAAAGTAGACGGGAACTGGCTGTTTTAATACATTAAGTATGCTGTAATAATAGTAAGAAGGGAGGACAGACGCAAAAGAAGCAACAACAAAGAGGCTCACTAATATTTAGTGTGCATTTGTTATTTGTAGCGGTTGTTCTCTATGTATATAATATGCACATAGTACATACATATGCGCGTGTGTTTGTGTGCTTTTCCCCTTTACATTGTGCAGAATTTATTTATTGGACGTAGACCTCCCTGTGTATGTATAAAGTATAAATATATAAGTATCGTCTTATAAGATACATTCTGATTTACACAGTTGATTCTCCTTGTGCCTGTGGGACTAATAAATAGCTCATTCTTTCTTTAGCCGAAGAAAAACGGGCTCAAACGAGGATTTTACATTTGGTCCCTATATATCGTCTTCTGTCTTCACCGCCACTGCCTTCTTCGTCGTCGTTTCTTCTGCGCCTTCTTTTCTTGTTGTTTATTCCGTGCAAAGCCGACACAACAATAGGGCAAAATCTAGCTTAATATATATCACGACTTTTATACAATTGTCATGCATAATACACAAACACATATGCATACATATGTATACATAAGCATCAAATTTTGCTTGCGTGTACAGCATTATGTATTGTGTACTTTGTCTGTGTGTGGCAAATTGGAACTTCACTCCTTATTTTTATTTTCACACTATATAATCTCGACATAACGATAGCAATAAATATAAATAGGAATCACTGTATACTGTATACTAATAATAATAATGAGATGGCTTGTACATATGGCGGCTTATTATTAGACGAAGTACAAACTGTACACTGTACACTGCATAAAGTGTATCTCAACATGCAAATAACCAAGAACAATAACAATACTATTTATTCTGCAGAAACGTCCGAAATTCTTCACGTACATGCAGCCTGTCTTTTGAGTCTTGAGTCTCATGGAGGAAAACCAGAAGTAGACAACTGTTTCAAATTGCCTAGTACTTTGAATTATTGTCTTTTGAAATTTCCGGTGTGTTTTTTGGAATTCCGCAAGTACAAAGTATAGGGAGGAGGGAGAACAATTCTCAACCATTGAAATATTAGAAATTGAGATGACAACCCAGATAAAATATAAAATGTATGGGACTTTTGGTTATAGACATGTTTTCTTTTAGTGTCGCTCGGCTTGGTTTGGTTTAGTTTTTGGTTGTGTTCTGTCGTCCTTTCTTTCTTTCCTTCTTGTGCTGTTCCGTTTCGAGTGAGTAGAGTACCGATGCAGATGCCGCGTTGGTGTGAGTATACATACCTACATCTGAGATGATATGAAAAATGGAAAAGGAATATTATGAAAGGGAGGATGGAGATGATGAAAATTTTTGCACAAGGCACATGGCATCTTACATTATGAAGATAGAATATATAGGGAAAAAAGAAAGAAACCAACCAAGCTTCCTTCCGGGAGAAAATATAAAAGAATGTATATTATATTATGTGTCGGCGTGTGTGAGCATGTCTGTGTATGTTTGATTTGTGGTTTTCTGCGAGTCCTTCTTCCTCGTCGTCTCCATGACCAGCAGATAGTATATTTGCAAATATGAAATATTACATTTTTCGCTTTCCTCAAATATTCCAATTTCCAGCTCTTTGTCTCTTTCTCTGTATAACTCTAATATTCCACAGAAATATTATATATGAGCGGACTTATGCGAATTTTCATACTCTATTCGCTGTGGATAACCAAGGATGGGAACATCGGCGTAGGTAAAATAAATGGGAAAAAAATTCTGTCAAGTTCTTGACAATGAGTTTGAATTTGAGTTGTCTCACATATTATATTAATCCATACATGTACAATGTACAATGTGCTCACATGGGAACTTGTCTTGTACCTTGTGGCTCAATCATGCTAAAAACTAAAAATACATACACACACATTCATGGGCTAAAAATAAAGGGTGGAAATAATGTCTTTACCATCGAGCATGAATATTTTTATACCAAGAACTATGTATACACGAGTAAGATGACACAGAAAGGAATAAGTTTGATGAATAATGAACTCTACCTGGGCAGGTTATCTTGATCTACCTCTCACGCCAAATGTGTACGCATTGTAAGTATGTACTTACTAAACGTATGCTACATATCTGAGGTTATTTTTCGTGTGGTCGAGAAAAGTGAGTTGGAATTAGCAAGCGGTCACGACTAGAGGATGTACACACACACACACATATTTGATATTGAACTTCAACTTGGTATACAATCCAATATCTGATGGGATGTGATGCATACGTTGTACATGTAGAATGGAATTGGAATGGACATAGAATTGAGATGAGAATGCCAGGTGGAGATAATGTGAAAATTCTCATTTCATTTTGCACGAGTGCATGAATTTGGCTTTTCCTTTTTCACAGCATGCTGCAGTGGTTCGTTTCATACTGTAAGTATGTATTATGTACGTACGTATCTACATAAAGTATGCTGAACTGGTGCTCATATACTTCAACTTTTGTATCACTTTTCTCTTTGTGGAGGAATCTGCAAAGCTCTTTTTCCTATGTCATGATGGTACATCACATGGTATGATATGATGCACTTTCATATTTTATTTTGCGCGTGGGAGTGGGTTAAAGAGAGAAAGAGAGAGAGAGAGAGATGGTCGATGGCAGGGATGATGAAAAGTAGTCTTGTATTTTCCACAGTGTTTTTAGTCGGTGGCCCTGAATAAATGTGAGCCATTAGCACATTCTCACCAGACACCAACATCATATCGCATTATGAGTATCGTTTTTAATATTGATGCTGCATGGAAGTAAGTTAAGTATGTACTTTTTGAAAGGGAAATGCCATGTATCAGTGTATATAGTGATAAACCGTTTCTGCATAAATGTGTTGATGTTGATGATGATGCCGCTGATAATAGAAACGAAGCTAATTTGCATTAAACGCGTATATCACATGTATACTTGATACTTGGTGTGTATGAAAACGGTGGACCTAAACCTTGTTGTAGGGGAAAGAGCCTCTTCACACAACAACCTGCACGAGTGTTCGAAAATTGAGTTAGGGCAATTTATTACGAATATTTACAGTGTAAAGTAATTTAACTGAAAAATATACCTTATGCATGTTTTTAATGACAGTATTATCTATAAGGCGCTCTAACCCCGTTTTGAAATAACACATCTACTTAGTATCGTCAATAATGAGGATTAATTACACATTATTTTAGTCATTATCTTCTATCATTTCTCTCGATGACTGCTCCAGGTTTCGTTACCTCTGGTGACCAGAAATTTTGTACATGATAATAAAATGATGGGTACAGATATGGAGCCGAAGGGCAAATCTATGTATGTGTTTGAGATTGACATTCAATGCTGTCAGAATTTTAACATGGAATATTGAACTTAATGACGATACTTGCGTTCGAATAACCATAATAATAAGAACAGTAGTTATACTACAAAAGCTTCTGGAGATCATCCTGTGATTGTGTGTGGGATTCAAAGTCAATCGGACAGTAGAGTATAAAAGTACGATGAGCTTAAGTTATGCGATATGTCAAGAGGTTATATTAAATGTTATCTTCTCTGTGTTAATAATGATGATTGGCTCGCCAAGTTGTGTATAAAATATTGGACAAAGGGGAATAAATTATAGCTATACTTATGTGTAAAAAAGATTTTATATTGTTGTGGGATCAGGAAGCCTAACTGCATAGATTGAACGAACAATTGCAGGGTAAATTGGAGTTGTGAAATGTGAATGAAATTTGTGGATATTTTGTTGTTGGAGCAATTAAGAATATGGTAACAAGAGGAATAAAAAAGTAAAAAGGAGCTTGTCATTTTCATTAAAAATTACAGTATATTATATTAAACAGTGTGTTGCCTATATTTTCAATACGTATACGATAACGTGCACATTGTCAGTATACACACGGAAAAAAGAAATGATTGCCAAAATGATATAAATGATGATCTTGAACTTGTCTAGGGTTGCCCCCCTTTGCCTTTTATGGAGAGAGAAGTCCTTTATAGGTTTCTTGTATTTGTTTATCTATCTCTATTTGTTTGAATGAAATGCTGCTCTCTCTTTCTGTCTTTCATTCTATGTATACTGATGCTTGTTGGACGTTGGAAGACTTCCTAATTCCAATTCCCCAGTACCTTAATCACCCATATTTTTTCCCAGTATTTTCATTAAAGTAAAAAGCGTAATCGTGTCGGTAGGACAGTTCCAATAATAATAAAAAAATATTACGAACGAACAAGAATAAAAGCCCATATGTTTTTATACAAGTCAGTATTCAATGTATCTATACAACAAGAACAAGCTAACTGGCTAACTAAGTAACAAGCACGAGTCTATTATTCATATTTTTATATTATATTTATGCTCAGAGTGTTTTGCTCAGGTGGACAATTTGCTAGTCATGTACGCCTCATATTTTTTCTTACATTACCAGCTCAAAAGCCACACATGTACGTTGCTGTTTGTCTCACTGGGTCTGTATTATGTGTTGTGGCTATCAGAACATGGCACATTAAATTAAATGCAAAAGGAAGGCATGTTGTGTTATAACGCATGTAAATCAAAAGTGCGTAATACTTAATCTCCTCGTTGTGTGGATCTATCTGTGTTTTTGCATACAAAAATGAACATGTATGATAACATAATATATTCTAATTCTTTGGTGTACTACTTTTCAAAGAAATTAATTCAACCATATGCGTTGTCATGAATAATCACAAAAAATTATAGAAGTGTGCATAAAATTCCTAGCAATGGACTGTGCACACTTTAACTATTTTGGAATGGTCTTTTCCAATTCCATTCAAACTTTTTGTATAATAGTTAATCCAATTTGCAAGTAGTTTATTGGGGAAGGACGTTATTCAGTTTTAGGGCTTCAATATTCAAAGGAATTTTTATCACGTGCAGCAGGTCGAATATACATATAGAATCCAATACTTTTACTATACACAGATTATGTATGTAAAGTGCAAAGCTGTACATATTAGATTACGAGGATTAATCCACAGGTTCTGCAGCTTTTAATTTCAATAATACCAAATATATCCAGTACCTGCCATAATGTCCTAGAAGCGGCCAAATCTCTAGAACTTGATGGGATGCATGTGCGTACATAAACATCTATGTAGATATACCATTTCCAAACTTTAACACAAACTTTTGAGAGAGAAGATGAATGGATATTTAAAGGATTTATGAAATATAGTAGTCGAAATAAGGTGTAATATTAATACCGTTTTAAATACCCGTCTTTATACATTAGGTGCATATAAGTTATAAGTGTCAGGAAGAAAAGTACGAGTAATGGAATTTGGAATATATTATAGGAATGGTCTCTCTCTCTCCGATATTCTATTATAATATTTTGTCTATTGTGCTTATGGCTTATGGCCTCACGTCAAAGGGCTGATTATACGGCCATCGTAATAGGGCTTATTATGCAATATTAGGACAGTAAATTGTCCGACTGTGACATATATCATTGACTAAAGTTGTATTTTATGGTAATCCACACGTTCTGGAATCACATAAATGTTATGAATCAACCCCCATGTGTTCCTCCTTTGAAACGTCTTCTATGTATAATATGTAACATAGGTATATTTACTAAAATATCCCTTTACTTCCTTAATACACTTTATATATCAGTACCATAGTACTCGGCTTTCTATTCTTCTTTTATACAAGACAGTAGTGGAGTATCATATCTTTTTTGAAAGAAAACTTGAGAGCTTTCTGCACAGGATCAGAAAAGCATACTAAAGTCGGCTCATATGGTATCAAATATCAAGGCGATAAGTTTCCTTAGAGTGTTCTAAGAATGGATGGCTAAAGGCTAATGTGTGCAACTCTAAGATGATGTATGCAGACAGTTTTTAGTCGTTGGAGACCCAGGACTTATGGGGTCACTGTTTTGGCGACAGATAAAAAATTGTGTGCATGTGTGTCACCATAAAGAAAGCGACAAAGATAGGCCAAGCAAAGGACGAAAGAAAGGCTGAAATCGTCTTGAGTGTTTGAATCTTGGTCTGAAAAGCGTGTGTCAAATGGACGGGTTATTGTTATGGGACTGCAATCATTTCCAACTGCTCCCGCTGTTGCACTATTGCCGTCCACTGTCCATTTGAGGCAAAATGGATAGAATATAGTGAAGGAAACTCGTGATTACGTATAATATTATACATATGTATGATGGTCAAGAATATCATACATATCAATTCTATTCTGGACAAAATATTTATATAGCATGCACTGCACACACTCCCATATAGCGAGCTAGTTGTCTCGGACAAGTTGTCCAGAGGCTTTTTACTTTCATTTTTTTCTCCAGTTTACTTAACTAAACAGCATTATGCAATATGTACAAGTACAAGTGTACTGTTTGGATAGAGAACACGTTCTACCTTCTTCATTTACCCTTGTTTATATTTTGTCCACACACACACACAATACATATATATGTACATCAGGAGAGTCGTCCAGGGAAGGAGCAAGAAGCTTTTTTATCGCATCTTTCTTTTTTATTCGTCTTGACATGCAATCCACTGAATTGTTTGCATTTAATATATTTTTCGTACCGCTCTCCATCTTCACACATTTGAAGGTTCCATTTGCTCTCCTCTCTCCCCATCCATTTGGACGTCGCGCAAAATTGCTCACTGTCATTCTTAGTTATTACGTTGCTTTTACATTATTACATTAAACTGTTTGGTGTAGAATATAATATCGTATTTTGTTTGGTATTCTCTGTCCATCATCGATGGTCGTTTTTGCTGCTGAGTCTGAGTTGTCCTTTACTCGGCACTTTGTACTTGTATCATGTTATGTGTGTACGTGGTATTGTGTTATATCATGATGATTATTGTGTGTGATATAATGGAGTGGAATAATTTGAGAGACAGCTTCTTTCAACTCAAATTCAAGATCAATATTGTTGATAGGATAAAAATATTTTATACGACACTAGTTTTTATGTTTACTGTGTGAGGAGAAGTGGCTAACTTTCATGGGTTGGACAGTGTGCACAACTTTAAAGAAATACATACTTCTCCTCTACTATAGTATATAAAAGAATTCAATTGAATACAAGTGATGAGCTTTATTATTACTACCATGTTGTGACGGTTATTATTTTTATTTGGGAAGGTCTTACGATATATGTCTCTTATTTTTACCTGAAGAATATGAATTCTCTTTGGGGTTGCAGTTGGAAAATGAGTCTCTCTGCATGCTTTAGTGACGAAGATGATGATGATGTAGGAATAATAATAATAGTAATAATGTGGTGATGATGGTTCAGATGTTATGATCATCGTTATTATTATAACTTTTTTACCATTCATTCATCCTTTTGTACCTCAAACTGAAGAAGAACGAGGCAGACAGAGAGAGAGAGAGAACTACTTATTTGAGGCTTATTACAAACATGATGTGTTATATGTTGCATAGACAATATACACACGCATTAAGGTTACTGTACTTCCATAATTTTATTATTATTACATAATAGAGTTTACAGTGTATCGAACATTGAATCGAAGATTGAGCATATATTGCAGTAGTGGTCTAACTTTATCTTCCTAACCTTAATTTTTTGATGAAAGAAAAAAAGAAGAATGCGTGTTTATACTGTGTGTAGTGTGTACTGTATACTGACTTACCTAGTCATATTATGTGTAGAAAGGAGGATTTTTGTACCATATCTGAGAATAAATATAGGTAGTGGCAAAGTACTTATAAATCTGCGTGATATGTTTTACATTACTGCGAGCATTTAATTTTGCCTTACCTTACTTTTTTGTGTATGGATTTTTATTGCATATATTATTATATACATACACATTTTATAGAGGTGCATCCATATTTTTGCATTCTGAGTAATATAGTAGTATCATCACGAGTTTTTTGGACGATGAATGGATATCTGAATAGCTGCTGATATAGTAAGTAGTAATTTAGCAGTTTCGGTTGTAGAATTATAATGACGATGTATACGTATATCTATACTATCTACTATATCTCTCCGCATAATGTGAGTGAATGTGTTACCTCATACTTTTTTCAATGAATGATGTATTTTGGACTCTCCTGTGTAGTAGTACATAGTAGCAGTGACTGTATAATAACATGAAAAGATGTAGAATGGTCGTCACCATTTTACTATAGCATAACGCATTAAATAAGTATGACATGTAGGTTTTGGGCTATTTGGTGAGTTGTGTTTTTTGTGGTTTGGTTTCAGGGCTAGTATTGTTATACTTTACTTTTTACTGTAGAAAAATACTAACCAAATCATCAGGCGTGATCCATGAGTTATGTACTCCAAATTCTGCATTCTTCCTTTTCGTCTACCAAGTTTTCTTCTAGGTCTTCTTCATATTTATTAATGGGCTGAGGCTGAAGGCTACACGCATGCATATATTGTTCAGCTGTGCTTTAGTTTGATCGATTTGTCTGCTAGCGATTGTAGGAACGGTTAATGGATTTCTAGTGTACATAATACATGTTTACTATATGTATGTATAACTCGAATGTTAATTCGAGACTTTTTAGAACATTAATGTTCTAGGAGTTATGCATATTTCACGGGAAATTGTGTTATAACTATTAATATTTAATGGCAGTTGGACTCAACAGGTAGTTTCTGTAAAATGATTTTGTACCTTGGTGTTTATAAATTCAAAAATCTAATTCGGATCTTAAGCCCAGGGTCTCAAAGTCAAATGTTTTTCTACCTACTAGATATTTTGTGCAATACAGTATACGTTGATATATGGTCAAAGGTAAGACATTGACACTGCACATATATTAGATTATGAAATCTATCTACATCAATCCAGAGCTCAACTCCTTACTTAACTCGATTTAACTCCTAGGCCGTCATCATCTCCTCCTCACATGAAAATTTTAAGCTCTCACCCCATGTATATTTCAGTATTCGTAAAATGTAAAATGCCTTCTTGGGCAAGACACACACTACATACTTTACGATTACGACTTGTACAATATGTCTCGTTTTTCGTTCACGTCGTTATCGTTGTGAATGTTGAAGGAGGAACGCGCATTCATTATCCACGTTATTTACAAACAGCTTAGGCTAATGTAAAATGTGATGTAATGTATTGTTTAGGACAGAATGTGATGAAGTGATGGGTTGAATGCTTGTTCGTATGTATGTATGTATGTATGATGGAGATGGAGAACTTTGGATAGAATGGCAATGCAAGACAAGGGTGATTCATTTCCCATTAGGTCTGAGCAAAGGGTCATCGAATATCCACCCAACACAAAAATATACATATGTTTGCATGCATTATGAATGCATGCATGTGTATATCTCTCATCCATATAAGATTGAATTTCAGTAGGAAATTGTCCTTTGTTTCCTTTCTTCTCTGCCTTGTTTTGTATTTTCTAATGCAATACCGTTGTACATACTTTAACTTTCCACGTGAAAAATTTCAGTATGTAGTTATAAACTCATATTTCCAATTTTGAAATTCCCTGTCCACACCATTTGTTGTTTAAACTCAAACTAAGGGAGGTTTTATGTTGATCTTCAAAGGTTTTGTGGTCATTAAGTTCATAGTTATTTTTTTGGAATCTAGGTAAACATGTATTTAAAGATCATTGCATTGTATCAGTATGTAGCTTCCAGTCATTTGTCTTTATAACTACAGTTATTGCAAACATAAAAATCCATATTATGCTTTAGGCAGAAATTTAATTTTTATTTTAGGCTGCTCAATGCCTTCCTTATAGTCGAAAATTTAAGGGCTTTAACAAACAGAAAAACTAGCAGGCAGATACAACCAGAGTAGAAGAGCAGAGTCGCCACCCCAATAAAAATATGGTTTTTGATGTTGTTTGTGTCTTTATAGTTTGTTGAATTGCAAAAGATCCTTGTATAATACTTTGATACAGCGATTCAGTTACAAAATATAAAATATGCATATTATATGTTTTACGCATGACTACAACTATATAGAAACTACTTGTATAATATGTATAAATGTGGCTGTTGAGTATTTTGATATTGATTGTCGTCATATCAAGGAATTCTCGTGTCCCTTCATTCTTGACGTTGCAGACTGTTCTCTAGTCAACTAGTCACCATGCAGGAATGATGATTGGTTGTTTATTATTGCTATAAAACATGTCGTTGTCACTATTCATGCGGTGTAAAAATACTGATGTAAATTACAAAATAGTATAGATAGATATGTATAATGTATGTACCTACTCTACTGTACATTTCTAATCAACTGTTCTTATACATTTTTGCAAGCATTGTCATTTTAAGTGTAAACTGTACATTTATATCCTCCATTACAATAGGTTATCTTCAAGGTGGCTAGTTGCAGAAACAAAGGTAAAGACGAGTTACATCCATGTAGAAAAACTGTACATGTTTTGTCACTGGTCAAAGGGGGACGACATTAGTGCAAAAAGCAAAGTATACACATGTAAATGAATAAATGTATAGAAAATAAAATGCAAAAAGCAAGTATCAGCGTACAATCCAATCTCAAAAAAGTCAGCAAGAAAAACACAGAGATTCTTTCTTTGCGAAAGGCAAGGCAACGGTTCCTTGAAAATCTGAGCATTCGTATAAGGTATTGCCCAAGTTGTACAAAAACATTGTCAAAAACAAATTAGTTTTACTTTATAAAGTTACAGTTTTTCGAAATTTTGTTTGGCGAATTGAAATAGATAAAAGTTTGGAGCTCCAATAATTTTAGTCTCAAAATCCAAAGTAATGAGTACTGCAAAAAGTACATCAAGAATAAAATGCTCCCATAGGTTTCCCATTCGATGACTATTGTATTCTGTATTCTACGGCTTGTTGCTGATGTAACTTTTGAGTCGATGATTTTTTGTCCTCTTTTTTACTTCATTGTCTTTGATACATCCTTCTAACGCCTACTATAGCATTTGAATTTGAAAAAAGACCTGGAAACTCGTATTTGTTAGAGTCGGGTTACTCGCTCGCTGATATGGCCAAGAGCTGCAAGGCAAGGCTGTGTACCGTGTATTGTATCTACATTTACATGCATGTAACTGAGTATTGTGAACATTTATGTAAGATTGGCTATAGAATAGGATAGTAATGCATTTGCATTGTGACGAGAACGACAGAGATTTATACATGAAAAATATTTAAATATATACTAATATACTATGTGTATGTCTATATATATATAGGGGTAGGGAGAAGCTTTTCTTGTCTTGTATAGGTGAAAAGTGTATGTTGCATAAAGAAACGTGTGTGTATACATACACAATGCCATAATAAAAGTAGTAATGACGATATGTATATAACGCCGTATGTGTCTTATTCCTCCCATTACAAATGATGGCTCGTACCTTTAAGACTAATATCCTAATATTATTATTATTTTATTGTGAAGTGAGATGGAGGGTGCCATTTGAGTGCCCTATGTCTATGTTTTTGATGGAGAAGCATCATGATAATGTGGATAATAGAGAAGTAACAACAAAATGTACACACACACACACACATCAAGCGATATAATAATATAATGCATGGATGGATGTTATGCTCATATGTAAATAAGTTGAGTTTGAGTGTAG